>JAZKJV010004291.1:0-252352 GCA_037367405.1 Ottelia alismoides | reverse complement strand
TCCCAAAATAAAACGCACATGCGCATAAATCAATGCTCACAGGGTATATATGCAAATAAACAAAACTTTTTATTTCAATAAATAACAACCAGAACTACAGGATTCATTATGCAAAAATCCCAAAGTAACACGTGACGAAGCATGTGGTTCGCTACTGGCAGGGGTACAAATGCAAATAAAATAAGTACGAGGTCCTTGATGCAAATATCCCAGAAAATAAACAACTTGACTTAAAGATTACAGGACTAAAATGAAATAAGACAAACAGAGGGGTCTAGGAGAAATTTACCCCTTTTATTATTATCGACGGCCCGATGTTGACGCGTGTCAGATCTAACGGTGGAGAACAAACGCGCTTTTAACCATGGAAGCGCTGGCCTGATCTGACGGCTGGTGTGAGTCCACGTGGATGATTGGACGGTGGAGATGCAACGTGGTTCTTCGAAGGAGACCAAGCTCAGATCGGATGGTCGAGGTGCAGCCACGTGGATAATCTAACGGTGCTGGGCTCCTGCGCCTCTCTCCTCGGCTGCGACGGTTCAGATGAGATCCTCAGATGGATCGACGGCTGCTGCTCCTCTACAGATCGACGGCTGGGATTAGAACTGGAGCGGAGGCCTCATCGGACGGCTCTGGAGGGTCCTCGAAGAACTGATGGCCGGCGAACTTCGCCGGCCTCGTGAAGGTGTCTCTGCCCTCCTCTGCTGCGCCTGAAGGTCGGAGAAGATCCGGCGTGAAGTTGCGCAGCTGCTGTGGGTCTCCGATGCCCCAGCCGAGCCCTGGAAGGCTTCGGCGAGGTCAGCGGAGGAGAAGCTCCTGGCTTGAAGTTGGGAAGCCTCAGACGGCTCCCTTTGGACCTGCAAAGTAAACAAGAAGCTTCGCGGGTCGAGGGCAAATTGCCTCGACCCAAGAAGGCAGGGTGAAGGTGGTCGGTGCTGTGAGGCGGACGAGCTCCGGCGGGCGGAGGACGGTGGAGCTCGATTCCCAGATCCTGTGCGATCTGGGTTGAATGAAAGGGCGTAGAAGGTGCGTGAGGGGTTGGCGGAGGTGATGGTCGGGTCGGAGGATCGAGATGTCTCGCGAGATGGACGGAATCAGGGAAATGCGTCGATGGGTCGATTTGGGCGTAATCTAAAATTACACTAAATGGAAGATCTAATCGGATACCTGATGGATGCTGGAGACTATGCTGGAGCTGCTCTTGCTCCTGGTCGTAGCTTCGAAGGGCGTCAAGGCCTGAAGCTCGATGCTCAACGCCGGTGGCGGAGCAAGGCGGCGAGGATCGCCGGATCGATGGTAGGGGCACCCTCACCTCACTGCAACAGGGGCTAACTCGAGCTATCACCTCGGGCTTTGCTCTGGAGGTCACGGGAAGAAGGATGGTGATCCAAATATGCGGCGCGAAGGCGGCGGAGGTGGGAATATATAGAGTGACAGCGTCGACTAGGGTTGAGTGGAGACGGCGATGGAAAGCTTTGATTTGATGGCGAAGGATCCGGCGAGGGAGAGGGATGAACGGCGAAGAATCCGAGCACGGGGGTTGAGTGGTTGACAGCCTGGAGACGCGTGGATAAATCGGCGAAGGAGGTGCGGCACGCATCTTCCAGAAAAGGAAGGAGGTCGCGGGGGAGTTGACCGGGGTCAACAATCCCCCGTGGACCAATCAGGAGCGGCCACGTGTGCCCGAATTTTGTTTATTAATTTTAGGGCAGAAATAGGCCGAATTAAAGAAAACTCAAAACATGAAATATTTTTCTTTTATTTTTTTCTATTTTTTGGTGATTTTTAATTAATTTTTGGAAATAAAAATAGGGTAGCTCTATATATAGGTATATGTACACTATATGGATTTTTATTTTTGATTTTTTTATTTGTTATTTTTATGAATTTTATGCTCATTTTGTATTTTATTTATTTACAAGATAAAATGAGGAATAAAAGAATATTTTTATTTTATTTTTATCACATATATACAAGGGTGAAATAAATGGTTGAATACATTTATATACATGGTATTTATACAATGTATTTTTGTATTTTAATTTTGTAATTTTTGTTTTGTTTCTTTTTATTTTGTTTTTAATAGTTTCTAAATATACACAATATGGACAAACATATTTTTGGGTGAGGAAAATATAAAGTTTTATTTATTTACAAATATATACATATGTGAGCCCCTATCTCCCTCTACTTGGCTTTATGCGGTCAGGCCCATGCTGAGCCCTCCCTTGGGTTAGGTTGCTCAATATTTATTCTAAATATTTCCCCTTTTTCTTTTTGCTCTTTATTCTTTTATTTTGTGCACAAAAACATGCTAATTATAGGTTTTTACACAATGCATGCTTTTGGTAATTATTTGTATTTACACATATCTACATGTATTTGCAAAGGTTTTTGTAGCTAAAATATAAGAATAAAGAGTGATGAATGGGTATTCATCACCCCCCTATGCTTAACTTTGCTAGTCCCTTAGCAAACACTTATTTGAAAAAGAAGTGAAAAAGAAAGAAAAAGAAAAAGAAAAAGAGGATGTACATGGATCAAGGTTGACTTATTAAATTTTCCTTCATTAAATTGAAATATGGAGCTCGATCAGATCTTTGGATTATTAATGTGTCGGAACCTTATTTGGACTTAAGCCTAAAACTCAACAGCCTCTAAGTTCCACCAGTCTATGGGCAAGACTCCTCAATAAACCAGATCAGAACAAGTCTACATACACAAACTCTAATGACCATGAATCTTTCCATGCAGTGTAAGTGATATGTGGCTCCCCACCTCAGAAGCAACAAAGAAACAACCTCCCTCAACCTGGTAACTCTAATGCCTCAGTCTAGCAACTCTTTCCTCGAGAAGCGGGGTATTCCCTTCTAAGTTCAAGTGCAACCGGCTCAAGAAGAGGGGGTAGAAGTATAGAGTTTTGGAAGCTTAGCCAGTGTAGCTAAGTCTCCCGCTGCAAGCTTCATGAGATGTAACATGATACCATAAGCTTTTGCTTTTCACTCCGGTGGGGTTATTAAATTTTCAATCCGACCCACCACTTTTTTGGAGTTCTTTTTGCATTTTTTTTTTCGAGGACTTCTGTACAACATATCTACATGGTGCAGCATATAAGAAATTTCTCCTTGAGCCAGTAGACTATCCCTCTTTTGAAGCTTTATTGCAACCCACAGCTTCTGTCTTTAGCTTTCAACACCACTAGACCAAGTTGAGGTGCACTTCCTTCACTATAAGAAGAAGAGAGGTTCCGCCTAGAAGTACTACCCTCATATGCTACCCCAAACCAAAGGAAACTGCCTCCTCACCACCTCATCCATGGAGAGCCATGTGTAAAGTGCAGGTGCAAGTGAAGCCATTGTCTCTGAGAGTCATGCGTGTGTTGTTAAGTGCTCTATTTAGGCTCATCAAGATGACATATGCTCATAGCCTAGTGGACTCAAAGAATTAAGTCCTTATGACCTGAAGAGCCTTAACCCTAAGTCCTACAAGGTTCCTCTTGAAGTTAAGTGGATTAAGATCTTATTCAAGCTCCATTTCTCAATTTAATTCCAGGCTTAGTTTAAATGTCAACTCTCATCCAGGAAAAACTATATACATATATGTACAAAAGATGCTATTTACAAATATTTTACAATCATGCAAAAATTTTTGAAAAATGTTTTGAAATCATGAATGAATGATGCATGAAGTGCAAGTTTTGCAAAATGATATTTACACACATTTACACAAGATTTTTTTTTGCAAACTTTTGATTTTCAAAACATTTTGAAAAAAATTTTGTACTATATACATAATTTTGATACAAAATATTTACACAAGCTTTACACAAAAGATTTTTGAAATCATTTTTACAAAAATACTTTATACACTAGCTATGTATGTGCAAGAATAAAAGAGGTTTATGTACATGAAAAATTTTTTAATTTTTGTGATTTTTAGCCATTTTATTTATTAACACACTCACACAAAGTACGAGTTATGACTAAAGTGTATATGAAATATATACACACCCCCCTATACTTAGCTCGAACGATGTCCTCAGAGTGATCAAGAGCGATGAAGAAGACATAACTCGTGCTTAGTAAAAGGGAAGTGAAAAGGAATGGCTAAGTACAGGAATGAATAAAAGAATAAAATGAAAGGAACTCGGTGGTTTCCCCCTATACTTAGGATTAACTAATCCTGAGTATAGAAAGCTGTACATGAAGGGAAAGCCGAGTGAAGAATATACAGAATCTGCCCCCCTATACCTAGGGTAAAATATCCCTAAGTATAGGCAGCAAAAACAAGAGCAGAAAGAATGAAAAGAATACTCACAGGTCCGACATCCCCCCTATACTTAGGGTAAAGTACACCCTAAGTATAGCATAATCATAAGATGAGAGATGGGATGTGGGACTAAAGAATAGAATGATATGGACAACTGGATCTATACAGGCGGAGGAACAGTGAAAATCAGGCGTGAGATGTAAAAGATGTGAGTCAAAAGACCACATCTCACGCAAAATGAATAGCGGCAATAATAACGTCCCGCGGCTCATGATCTAGAAATGGTTTGAGCCGCTGGCCGTTTACTCGGAAGGTACTCTCAGAAGATAACTCAGATATATCAATGCTACCGTTATCGTGTACCTTTCTGACCAAATAGGGTCCTTTCCATTTGCTCTGTAGCTTCCCTGGAAATAATCGTAGCCTTGCATCAAACAGCCATACTTTCTGTCCAATCTCAAAAATGCTTGTGGCTGATATGAGAATCATGCCACTCTTTGACTTTCTCCTTATAATGTAGGCTGTTTGAGAAAGCTGCATCTCTAAGCTCTTCCAAGGCGGCTAACTCTGCCCTTCTCTGGTCTCCTATACCATCTGGATCCATAAGAATATCTGTGACTGCCCAGAGTGACTTGTGCCTCAGCTCAACTGGTAGGTGACAGGGCTTGCCATACACGAGGCGAAAGGGAGATGTACCCAATGGAGTCTTGAAAGACGTCCGATATGCCCACAAGACCGAGTCCAAAAGCTGTGACCAATTCTTTCGGTCAGGGCGAACGACTTTCTGCAAAATATTCTTGATCTCCCTATTCGACACTTCGGCTAGACCATTCGTCTGTGGATGGTATGGTGTAGCAACACGATGGTCTATGCCGAACTCGGTAGCAAGTGCCTTCACCTGGTCGTTGATGAAGTGAGATCCCCCATCAGAAATCAGAACTCGTGGAACCCCGAACCGCATGATGATGTTCTTCTTCAAAAATCTGCAAACTGTCTTTGCATCTGCGGCTCGGGCGGGGATAGCCTCAACCCAACGACTAACATAATCTACGGCCAACAGAATGTACTCGAATCCCTGACTCTTAGGGAATGGACCCATGAAATCGATGCCCCATGCGTCGAAAACCTCACAGAAGTGAATGGGCTGCATCGGCATCATATCACGTTGTCCACCAAGTGCCCATCCTCTGACAGTCAGTACACCTCTTCACGAACTCATCTGAGTCCTTGAAGAGGGTAGGCCACCACAAACCGGATTGGAGCACTTTCTGTGCCGTTCTCCTCCCAGAATGATGTCCTCCTGCCTCAAGCTTGTGGCAGTAAGTGAGGACACTATGATGCTCCTCCTGAGGAATACACCGACGCCAGATGCTATCCCCTCCTTCGTGGTAAAGGATGGGATCCTCCCAGTGGTAGGACTTGGCCTTCGCAAAGAAGGTCTCAAGCTTCTGCCTGGGCCAATCTTGTGGGACTTTCCCAGCAACGAGAAAGTTCACAATATCGGCATACCACGGGAGTGAGGCAATAGCAAGGATCGCCTCATCTGGGAAGGTATCACAAATGGGATCAATCTGCTCAGAATCCTCAGGCTGCTCTAGTCGGGAAAGATGATCCGCACCACATTCTTGACTCCAGGCTTATCCTTGATCTCAATGTCGAACTCCTGGAGTAGAAGGATCCATCTAGTAAGTCTGGCCTTGGCATCCTTCTTTGCCATGAGGTACCTGATGGCGGTGTGATCTGTGTACAAGGTCACTCGGGATCCAATGATATATGATCTGAATTTATCTAGGGCAAACACTACTGCTAGCATCTCCTTCTCTGTGACCGTATAATTCCGCTGGGCGGAATCCAATGTGCGGCTAGCATAGTGTATGGCAAACGGAACTCCATCCCTCCTCTGTCCTAGCACGGCCCCTACGGCAAAATCAGAGGCGTCCGTCATGATCTCGAATGGGAGAGACCAATCGGGTGGCTGAAGGACAGGAGCCTCAATAACACACTGCTGGAGAGTCTCAAAGGACGAAAGACACTTGTCATCAACAAGGAACTCGGTGTCTTTCGTCAAGAGATCAGTCAACGGTCGGGCAATCTTGCTGAAATCATGAATGAATCTCCTGTAAAAACCAACGTGCCCTAGAAATGACCGTAGCTGCTTCAAATTGGACGGCGGTGTGAGTTTTCTAATGACATCGACCTTGGCCGGATCAACCTCCATGCCTCTGTTGGAGATGATGTGGCCAAGCACCGTCCCTTGAGTCACCATGAAGTGACTCTTCTCCCAAGATAGAACCAAGCGGGTAGCAATACACGCTGAAGCACTCGGTCTAGGCAGTCAAGACAGGAATCGAATCCGTCGCCGTAAACCGAGAAGTCGTCCATGAAGACCTCTAAACACTCCCTACCATGTCCGAAAATATTGACAGCATGCATCTCTGAAACGTCGCAGGGGCGTTACATAGCCCAAATGGCATGCGTCGAAAAGCGTATGTACCGAAGGACAGGTAAAGGTGGTCTTCTCCTGATCCTCAGGAGCGATGGCCACTTGATTGTAGCCCGAGTACCCATCTAGGAAGCAATAATGGCTCTTCCCTGCCAGTCTCTCTATGATCTGATCAATAAAAGGCAGGGGGAAATGGTCCTTCTTGGTGGCCTGGTTGAGTCTCCTGTAGTCAACGCAGACCCGCCAAGAGGTGGGTACTCGTGTAGCGATCTCCTCTCCCGACTCACTGATCACAGTCGTGATGCCCGTCTTCTGGGCACCACATGCAAGGGGCTAACCCACTTGGAGTCGGAAATGGGATAAATAAAATCTGCACTCCACCATTTTGATATTTCTTTCATAACAACCTCTCTTAGGTTGGGGTTCAGTCGCCGCTGGAACTCACGCGACGGCTTCGCCCCTTCCTCGAGATAGATATGGTGGGAGCACAATGAGGGACTAATCCCATGGAGATCTGCTACGCTCCATCCAATTGCCTTGCGGTTCTTTTCAAGAACCTCCATCAGACGGGATTCTTGTTCTCCAGTCAGATCGGCAGAGATGATGACTGGGTACATTTCAGACTCTCCCGCAAGGAATCTATACTTCAACGAAGTAGGGAGCGGCTTAAGCTCTGGACAGCTGGGTGCTGGCAAATCTGGCTTTTGAAGGAGATGTGTGTAAGCGGACAATTCTGCCAAATTTGCCTGGGAAAATGATAACGAACTCTCACAAACTGGATCTGGAGAAGGCGGGTCCTCTACATTGTCTCTGGTCTGCTCTGCCTCTACCTCCTCCTCATCTATAGGCTCAGGTGGATCCAGATCTGGCATCTGATCATCACAATCTGCCCAATCAGAATCTGAATCCGAGGGATCTGTATCAGACTCGGTGGCATCAGTACCACCGGAGAACAAGGTGGCATCAGCACCACCATCACTGGAAATCGTGTCGCGATCAAGGTCCGACTCTGCTGACTCAATAGTATCCTGAACCAGGGCTGTGCTCTCCAGACTATCCTCTGCTATCATCTCTGCATCAGCTGTATCTGAATATGAGAGGATGGTCTGTGCTGCAGGATCTGCCCAAGCTGCCTCATCATCTGTGATCACAAAATCACAATCCTGGTGGATGTCTGGCTCTGCGTCTGTCAGCTGCTCTGAATCCGTACTGCCATGTGAGCGGGATCTAGCTCTGGCTCTATGGTCCTTAACCGTCTCTATTTGTATACTCTCGCCCTGGACGCGAAAAAATACCTTCCCACTGTCATGGCCAGTCACCGCTTTGGCTGTGGCCAAGAACGGGCGACCGAGGATAATGGGGGAATCGGTCAACGAGTCAGGGGTCTCCATGTCCAGCACTACGAAGTCCACGGGGAATTGCAAACCCTGAATCGTGACGACAACGTCTCGCAACAACCCCTTTGGCCTCTTGACAGACCGATCAGCAAACTGAAGGTATGTCCTGCTCTGTCTAAGAGTGCCCAACTCTAAGTGGTCGAGAAGGGCGGCCGGAAGAAGGTTGATCGACGATCCGCTATCTAATAGAGTACGGTTGAACCTCTGCTCACTAATCTGACATCTGACATACGGGGCCCCTAAATCTGGCCTCTTAGTCGGCAGATGGTTCTGAATCGCGTAACACGTGGCTTTTGTTAGCACATGAATTTCTGCGGTCTTGCTCCTCTTCTTCCTCCTGACTGTGGTCCTATCTCTCAAGGATCGCTGAAGAAGAGGAATGTGCTGCAAAGCCTCATTGAGGGTCAGCTGAATGTGAAATCGGTCTATCATGCCTTGGCTGAACTCCTCCTGCTCTCTCTTTTTTGGATCTTTTTCTTTTTTCTTCCCCTTCCCCAACTCAAGGGCTCTAGGGAAGGGGATCACAGGGTCCTTCTCAGATGAAGGACTAGGAATAGGCCTAGACGGTTCGATGACTGGATCCTCACAAACATCATTCACCACAGTGGGATCAGAAGAAACTAAACCTTTTCCTTTATTCAAATCAGAGTTCTGAGATACATTCATGCGAGGAAAGACAACATTTCTATCAGAATAAATGTTGGTGGCCTCAGTACCACCTCTAGCTGGCTCTACAACTAGACGTCTTGCGGCCTCAGTACCGCGGGCTGGCTCGGCTCTGCTGGTGGCGTCAGTACCACCTCCTCTATGTGGTGAAACGGCGGCCTCAGTACCGCCGGTGGAATTAGCATCTCGGGTGGCATCAGTACCACCGTCATCATGATGTGCGGCTTCAGTACCGCTCTCCTCTTCCTCATCTGGCGCTCTAGTTGGATCCTCGTGTTGTCGCTCAGATGAGGCGCCGCCTGCTGGTTTTCTACCGCTCCTAAGTGTGACAAAATCAGCATCAAATAAATCCGAAGATATATCATCAAATGGGTCACTAGGAGTGGCAAATTCAGTGTGAACTACCTGCTCAGATTTCCTCTTCAAGCTATTCGGATTCGGCTCGATCTGTGCAGGGATGGCGGCCTTCCCTCTCATCAGGTCCCGCATCTCCTGGCGGAACTCGTCCATCTCCCGTCTAAATGTAGCCTGCTGCTCTGTGAAGAGACGGGCTAAATCATCCATGGCGGGGCTCTCATGGGAGCCCGACGGGTTGCCTCTCTGATATTGAGGCTGCTGGACCTGGTGCTGCTGTGGCTGAGAGGGGTAAGAGGAATGATGCTGCTGCTGGTGAGCCTGCTGCTCACGTCTCCAATTCTGTCCCTGCTGCTGGTAGGGACGAGGTACGAAGGCTGATGGCTGATGTGGCTGATATGCAGGGGGCTGCTGGTGATCTCTCTGCTGGGAGTACTGCCCTCCCTGACCGGCTGGCTGCTGTTGGGACTGGTTACCCCCATTCCCCCACCTGAATCCGGGATGGTCTCGTCGGATTCCAGGTTGAGGACGGTCATACCAAATCCCGTTGACATCCATCAACGGCTCAGCATCAAAGGGGTCTGGTGGTAGTGCTGCCAGAGGCTGATCCGGCTGATATACCACCATCTGTAAGTCTGGAGATGGTGGTGACTGGTAAGAGGGCTGCTGCTGCTGGTACGGCTCCGCCTGTACAAGGTGAACTTGTCTAGGCTGCTGCAAGGAGCTGGAGCGCTGGGACGAGCTGCGGCTGCCGCCGGAATCGCCTCGCGACAGAAGACGGGGCTGAGGAGCCGTCTGTGCCTCCTGAAGACACAAGAGCTGGGTCTTCATGTCGCTCAGAGTTTGTGCCATTTGCTCCATCTGAGTTATGCCCTGGCACTGCTTCTTCTCTATGATTTCCATGCGGTCCAACTTCTCGCTGATAATCCCCATGTCCGCAGTGGCCGACTCTGCCTGTGCGGCCGCAACTGTGGACGAACTGGATGGACCTGCATCAACCCGTGCTATCCGCTGATACTGCACGGGTCCTGGCGGCTTCTGAGATCTCTGAGTGTACAACCGAGTCTGGGACATCACCATGTAATTTTCTGCCATCTCCTCGTAGATGGCCCAGACTTGGTTGTGGTCCTTGGCAAAGTAAGACCCGCCGCAAGAAGCATTCACCAGACCCTGAAGCTCTGGCGTCATCCCACTAAAGAAGCTCTGAACTAGGTTCGGCTTCGAGATGTCGTGATGTGGGCATCTATCCAGAAGCTCTCTGAACCTCTCCCATGCCTCGTGAAATTGCTCATTAGGGAGCATGGAGAAGTTGTTGATCAGGGCCCTCGCTGCATTCGTCCGCCCGAGTGGATAGTACTTGTTCAAGTACTCGGTGCGGAGCTGATCCCAGGTGTAGACAAACTTCCCTAGATGTTTCAGCCAGGCGGCTGCTCTATCTGCCAGTGAAAAAGGGAAGGCCATCATTCGAATCGTATCTTGGTCCACATGACGGTCGTGGACAGTACTGCAGATCATCAAAAACTCCTGGAGATGGAGATGGGGTTCCTCAGTGGCAAGCCCGTGAAAATGAGGGAGCATCTGCAGGGTGTTCGGAGGGAACTTGAAATCCCCCACGATAGCAGGTACCACCACCCAATGATGCATCAGTGTAGATCCGGGGTTGTGTAGCTCCCGCATCGTTCTCGGTGGTCCTCCTCCGGCGGCGGCTGCCGCTGCTGCGGCTGCTGCCTCTGCGGCTGCTGCCTCTGCATCAGCGTCAGGAATGTCATCCGGCTCGCTCGGCTCGTCTCGCTCTCTTCGGAGTCTCTCCAACTCCCTTCTCATCTCAATCATAAAGGCCCCCTGATCGCGTAACTGCTGCTGAACCGTCTCTAATGATGCGATCAGGGTGGAGTTGATTGCCCCCTGGTCTAAGACAAAATGTTCGGGCTGGCGATCGTCTGAACTGCCGGCTCCAGCCATAGGGATGTCTGCAAAATCAGATGAGCCCAACTCAGGTTCTGTCAAATTAATTCGTCTTTCCTCGGGCTCATGTCTCTCAGAAGCAGAAGAAAGGGGATCGAGGGGGAACAGGGTGGAATCGAACTCGGGCCCGGAGAGCTGGTCTCGACTCTCACGGGCCAACCTAGATGATGGAGTAGCCGCGCCTGAAAGCGGTGCAGCCAGAGGCTGCCTAAGAGATCGTCTACCCATCATCTTGATCTGGCGAGTTGGGCGGATTGGATCTGGAGAAAATATGATCACAAAGCAAACCCCTTGTTCACCAACTCAACACAATCTGAAGACCGTGAAAGCTCGGTCAATTTATCTTGTCAATTTTTATTTGGTGAACACACAAGATATCAGAGCGATTACGTGACCTGCTGGGATACCCGATACTCTCTCAACCGACTGTCCCGCACAGAAGAGTCGGTAATCAGTCGAGATGAGTACCGGAGGGCTTTACCTAGTGTTCGGGTCACTCTCTCGCACAATCAAACCAAACAATGAGGGGGTTGCTCTCCCCAAGAAAAATTTTTTTAACGTGAGTGTCTTTTAGGGTCAATAATGTTATCCAGTCCCAATTTTTTTGTTTTTCTTTTTAATTTTTTTCAAAATAAATACAAGCGGCCTAACGATTTTTCCGATTCTCCTGATGATTAAGCCAAACACAGGGGGAGAAGACGAAAAAGCCGATGCGCGAGAAAATCAATGATGCATGCAGAGAAAGAAATGCGTACCTTGTCTCCAGCACTCTACATGCAAGTGATCCGCGCAGAATTTAAATACAGAATTAAACTACCTAAATGATGCAACGAGGAAAAACCGAGTCCTAGCTGAGCAATTTCTATTGATCGTGAAGAACAATAGTTAGCCAACGGAATCGAGTCCGGAGTCCGATCTTGGGAGTCACTCGGTGCCCGCCACAACGGGTCCTGCCAGCGCTGTATGTGACTCCTCACGGCACGTGGTCTCAAATCCAATTAAACTAACTTTTTCAGTGAATTTTATCAAGGTCCAATTACGTTCTATAGGAACAGATATTCTATTAAGTGTTGGGCCTTAGATATTTACGTCACAATCAACAGAAATTCCTAAATCTAGGGGCTCGAGAAAGACCGCGTAAACACCGGAAAAGGCAGCTAGCTATCAAAACCACGATAAAAGCCGCGAAAATCCAAATGGGTCCCCCGAGCACACCGGTGCTCAGCGAAACAGACCCGCTAAGTTACAAATGTCCACAAATGTCCAAAGTTCAAATCCTAAATTATTACAAAAAAATTGTTCTCTCTCTCTCTCTAAATAGAAAATCTCTTCTCCTCTCTCTCTTCCTCCTGCACGGGTCCTCGAAATAGTAACTCCAAGCAGTCCAAGCAGTACCTCGCACAAAAATCCAAGAGAGAATGTCAGAAAACAATTATAATATAGAGAGACAAAAAATAGAAGAATGAAAACTGACTACAAAGCCGTGATCCCCGGCAACGGCGCCATTCTGACGACGCGAAAATCACACTAACAACTGAGGTAGAAAATAAATCACAATGTCGTTGTCCTCAATCGCTCAGAATGCGTCAATCAAGAAAAATGAACCACAAATGAAGAGAAAATCAATGAAACACAGAGAAGTGGTCCTGCTATAGGATTAACCTGGTATAGCTCCCAGGGTCGAACACAAGGAGCACAGATTGGCCTTGCGGCCTACGATGTAGTCAGGAATCCAAAAGAATCTTTTTTATGGTTTTTATTTGTTTTTATATTTTTTTAGATTTTTTAAATGATGAGAAAATGAAAGAAGACAAATACAAGGGAACTTCAACAATTTATTCAACACACAAGAAATGATGCAAAAATTCCAGAAAATTGGTTTTTAGGTTTTTTAAGTTTTTTACTGTTTTTGGTGAATTTTTGGAATTTTTCTAATGGGTAAATTATTTATTAAAAATCAAACAATGCGAAAAACAGAGGGTACTGTCCAGCAAGGCTTAAGACCCAAAAATAAAATACTTTTGGATCTCAAAAAGCCCTAAAGGTAATTTTCCTATAATCTAGAAAGAATAAGGAAAATTTAGGCACCCTAATTATTGTTTTTGGATTTTTAATTTATTTATTATAATTTTTATGAGTTTTTAGGGGTTTTTCAATTTTTAGGGTTTTTAAGTGATGAAAAATAGCCAAAATTGGCTAGAAAATCAAACAACAAGTAAACTACAGTATCTAATTTTTTTAGAATTTTTGGGAGTGATTTTATATTTTTTTTGGTATTTTTAAAGTCAAACAGTGGCAAAAATATGTGTTTTTGAATTTTTAAAATTAATAAATGAAATCAAAAATGTCCCCAAAAATCATAGAAATTCCTACACCATGGCAGGAGCCATGTGTCAAAATCTCATTGGATTTGGAGGTCGTTTGATATTTTATTCAAAAATAAAGGTGGGGTACTATGCACAGGGACCTAAGTGCAAATACCCAAAAGTTCTGGGGTCCTGGTGCAAAATACCCAAGAAGTCACGTGCCAAGCACGTGCCTGGGGCACTCAAGGACCTAAATGTAATAAAAATAAGTTCCAAGGACCTATTGATAACTCGTATCAAAAGTCCAGGGGCTTATATGCAATTTACCCAAAATAAAACGCACATGCGCATAATCAATGCTCACAGGGGTATATATGCAAATAAACAAAACTTTTTATTCAATAAATAACAACCAGAACTACAGGATTCATTATGCAAAAATCCCAAAGTAACACGTGACGAAGCACGTGGTTCGCTACTGGCAGGGGTACAAATGCAAATAAAATAAGTACGAGGTCCTTGATGCAAATATCCCAGAAAATAAACAACTTGACTTAAAGATTACAGGACTAAAATGAAATAAGACAAACAGAGGGGTCTAGGAGAAATTTACCCCTTTTATTATTATCGACGGCCCGATGTTGACGCGTGTCAGATCTAACGGTGGAGAACAAACGCGCTTTTAACCATGGAAGCGCTGGCCTGATCTGACGGCTGGTGTGAGTCCACGTGGATGATTGGACGGTGGAGATGCAACGTGGTTCTTCGAAGGAGACCAAGCTCAGATCGGATGGTCGAGGTGCAGCCACGTGGATAATCTAACGGTGCTGGGCTCCTGCGCCTCTCTCCTCGGCTGCGACGGTTCAGATGAGATCCTCAGATGGATCGACGGCTGCTGCTCCTCTACAGATCGACGACTGGGATTAGAACTGGAGCGGAGGCCTCATCGGACGGCTCTGGAGGGTCCTCGAAGAACTGATGGCCGGCGAACTTCGCCAGCCTCGTGAAGGTGTCTCTGCCCTCCTCTGCTGCGCCTGAAGGTCGGAGAAGATCCGGCGTGAAGTTGCGCAGCTGCTGTGGGTCTCCGATGCCCCAGCCGAGCCCTGGAAGGCTTCGGCGAGGTCAGCGGAGGAGAAGCTCCTGGCTTGAAGTTGGGAAGCCTCAGACGGCTCCCTTTGGACCTGCAAAGTAAACAAGAAGCTTCGCGGGTCGAGGGCAAATTGCCTCGACCCAAGAAGGCGGGGTGAAGGTGGTCGGTGCTGTGAGGCGGACGAGCTCCGGCGGGCGGAGGACGGTGGAGCTCGATTCCCAGATCCTGTGCGATCTGGGTTGAATGAAAGGGCGTAGAAGGTGCGTGAGGGGTTGGCGGAGGTGATGGTCGGGTCGGAGGATCGAGATGTCTCGCGAGATGGACGGAATCAGGGAAATGCGTCGATGGGTCGATTTGGGCGTAATCTAAAATTACACTAAATGGAAGATCTAATCGGATACCTGATGGATGCTGGAGACTATGCTGGAGCTGCTCTTGCTCCTGGTCGTAGCTTCGAAGGGCGTCAAGGCCTGAAGCTCGATGCTCAACGCCGGTGGCGGAGCAAGGCGGCGAGGATCGCCGGATCGATGGTAGGGGCACCCTCACCTCACTGCAACAGGGGCTAACTCGAGCTATCACCTCGGGCTTTGCTCTGGAGGTCACGGGAAGAAGGATGGCGATCCAAAGATGCGGCGCGGAGGCGGCGGAGGTGGGAATATATAGAGTGACAGCGTCGACTAGGGTTGAGTGGAGACGGCGATGGAAAGCTTTGATTTGATGGCGAAGGATCCGGCGAGGGAGAGGGATGAACGGCGAAGAATCCGAGCACGGGGGTTGAGTGGTTGACATCCTGGAGACGCGTGGATAAATCGGCGAAGGAGGTGCGGCACGCATCTTCCAGAAAAGGAAGGAGGTCGCGGGGGAGTTGACCGGGGTCAACAATCCCCCGTGGACCAATCAGGAGCGGCCACGTGTGCCCGAATTTTGTTTATTAATTTTAGGGCAGAAATAGGCCGAATTAAAGAAAACTCAAAACATGAAATATTTTTCTTTTATTTTTTTCTATTTTTTGGTGATTTTTAATTAATTTTTGGAAATAAAAATAGGGTAGCTCTATATATAGGTATATGTACACTATATGGATTTTTATTTTTGATTTTTTTATTTGTTATTTTTATGAATTTTATGCTCATTTTGTATTTTATTTATTTACAAGATAAAATGAGGAATAAAAGAATATTTTTATTTTATTTTTATCACATATATACAAGGGTGAAATAAATGGTTGAATACATTTATATACATGGTATTTATACAATGTATTTTTGTATTTTAATTTTGTAATTTTTGTTTTGTTTCTTTTTATTTTGTTTTTAATAGTTTCTAAATATACACAATATGGACAAACATATTTTTGGGTGAGGAAAATATAAAGTTTTATTTATTTACAAATATATACATATGTGAGCCCCTATCTCCCTCTACTTGGCTTTTATGC
This sequence comes from Ottelia alismoides, assembly GCA_037367405.1. Taxonomy (NCBI): domain Eukaryota; kingdom Viridiplantae; phylum Streptophyta; class Magnoliopsida; order Alismatales; family Hydrocharitaceae; genus Ottelia; species Ottelia alismoides. Next base: position 236,424 of record JAZKJV010004291.1, on the reverse strand, counting down.
GGTCAGGCCCATGCTGAGCCCTCCCTTGGGTTAGGTTGCTCAATATTTATTCTAAATATTTCCCTCTTTTTCTTTTTGCTCTTTATTCTTTTATTTTGTGCACAAAAACATGCTAATTATAGGTTTTTACACAATGCATGCTTTTGGTAATTATTTGTATTTACACATATCTACATGTATTTGCAAAGGTTTTTGTAGCTAAAATATAAGAATAAAGAGTGATGAATGGGTATTCATCAATATACTTGGGGATAAAAACACCTTTTTATTTTTATTTTTGTAAAAATAAATTATATATACATAGGTGGTAAATTTGTACAAGGTAGAGTGGCCTTATCTCTCTCTACTTATTTTATTTGACGATCAGGCCCATGCTGGACCCTCTCTTGGGCTCAGGTCACTCAATATTTATTCTAAATATTTCCTTCTTTTTCTTTTGTTCTTTATTCTTTTATTTTTGCATAAATACATGCTAGTTATTAAATATTAACAAATGCATGCTTATTGATAATTTATTGTATTTACAACTATATACATGATGTTTTGCCAAGATATTTAGATAAAATAAAATAATAAAGAGTGATGGATGCGTATTCATCACCCCCTATACTTTAATTTTGCTAGTTCCTTAGCAAACATTTATTTGAAAAAGAAGTGAAAAGAGAAAGAAAAAAAGTGAATCAAGGTTGATTATTAAATTTGTCTTCATTAAATTGAAGTATGGAGCTCAGTCAGACCTTTGGATTATTAGTTTGCCGGAATCTTATTTGGACTTAAGTTTAAAACTCAACAGCCTCTTAGTTCCACCAATCTATGGTCAAGACTCCTCAACAATCCATATCAGAACAAGTCTACATACACAAACTCTAGTGACCATGAATCTTTCCTTGTACTGTGTAAGTGATATGTAGCTCCCCACCTCAGAAATGATAAGTGACAACCCCCCTCAACAAGGTAACTCTAATGCACTATTCTGGCATCTCTTTTCTTGAGAAGCAGGGTATTCCCTTCTAAGTTCAAGTTCAACCAGCTCAAGAAGAGAAGGAAGAAGAGAATGAACCATGACCAGTGTAGCCATGTATCCTTGGGAGCCCAACCAGTGTAGCTAAGTCTCCCGCTGCAAGCTTCATGAGATGAGAATGTGTAACATAAGCTTTACTTTATTTGACTATATACACTCTAGTGTGTATTTTATTTTCAATCAGATCCACCACTTTTTTGGAGTTTTTCTTTCTTTGCACATTTTTTTTTCGATGTGCATATGTACAACATATCTACATGGTGCAACATATATACATAAGGAGTTTTTCCTCTTGAGCCACTAGACTATCCCTCTTTTGAAGCTTTATTGCAACCCACAACTCCTATCTATAGACCTCAACACCACCATACCAAGTTGAGACGTACTTCGTTCACTAAAATAAGAAGAGAGGTTCCTCCTAGAAGTACTACCCTCATATGCTACCCCAAGACAAAGGAAACTGCCTCCTCACCACCTCATCCGTGGAGAGCTATGTGTAAGGTGCTGGTGCAAGTAAAGCCATTGTCTATGAGAGTCATGTGTGCGTTGTTAAGTGTTCTACTTAGTCTCATCAAGATGACCTATGATCATAGCCTAGTGGACTCAAGGAATAAGTCCCAAATGGACCTGAAAAGTCTTAACCCTAAACCCTATAAGGTTCCTCTTAGAATTAGGTGGATTAAGGTCTTAGCCAAGCTCCATTTTTTAATTTAATTCCAGGCTAGTTTAAATGTCAACTATGATTTAGAAGAACTGTACAAATATGTACAAAAATCTTTTTATGCATGTTTTTGGAAGATGTGCAAAATTTTTGAAAATTTTTTGAATGCATGAAGTTTTGCAAAATATTTACACATATTTACACAAGGGTTTTTGCAAACTTTTATTTTTCAAACATTTCACAAAAATCTTGTACTATATACATAATTTTGATATGAACATATCTACAAACTCTTTACACAAAATATTTTTACAAATCATTTTTAGAAAAATAATTTTTATAAATAGTTATGTATGTGCAATAAAGAATTTTTATGTTCAAGGAAAAATTTTAATTTTTTATGGTTTTTAGATAAAAGAATTTTAGCCATTTTATTTATTAACACACTCACACAAAGTACGAGTTATGGCTAAAGTATATATGAAATATATACGACACCCCCTATACTTAGCTTGAACGATGTCCTCAAAGTGGATCGAGAGTGATGAAGAATACATAACTCGTGCTTAGTATAGGGAAGTGAAAAGGAATGGTATACTACAATGACGAATCAAAGAATAGAGTGAAGAGAGCTCGGTGTTTCCCCCTATACTTAGGATCAAGTAATCCTAAGCATAGCAGGTTGTACATGAAGGGAAATCCGAGTGATAGAATGTACAAGGTTTACCTCCCCTATACTTAGGGTGAAAGGTCCCTAAGTATAGGCAACAAAGCAGAGGTAAAAAGAATCAAAAGAATACTCAAAGTCCAACACCCCCCATATACTTAGGGTAAAGTACACCCTAAGTATAGCATAATCATAGGATGAAGATGGGGTGTGGGACTAAAGAATGGAATGATATGGACATCTGGATCTATACAAGGCGGAAGACAGTGATAATCAGGCATGAGATGCACTAGATGTGAATCAAAGACCACATCTCACGCAAAATGAATAGGGGCGACATCAACGACCATCGTCTCATGATCTAGATATGGTTTGAGCCGGTGCCCGTTAACACGAAAGGTAGACTCAGATGACATCTCAGATGTATCAATGCTTCCATTGTCATGTACTTTTCGGACCAGGTATGGTCCCTTCCACTTGCTTTGCAACTTCCCTGAAAATAATCTAAGCCTGGCATCAAACAACCATACTCTCTGATCTGGCTCAAACTCCTTGTGGCTAATATGAGAATCATGTCACTCCTTCACTCGCTCCTTGTAATGTAGGCTGCTTGAAAAGGCTTCATCTCTAAGCTCCTCCAGGGCTGCAATTCTGTCCTCCTCTAGTCGCCTATACTCACTGGATCCAAAAGTATATGTGTGACAACCCAAAGTGACTTGTGCCTAATCTCAATAAGTAAATGGCAAAGCTTGCCATAAACGAGGCGAAAGGGAGATGTACCCAAAGGAGCCTTGTAGGACGTCTGGTATGCCTACAAGACTGAGTCCAAAAGCTGTGATCAATCCTTTCGGTCAGGACGGACGACCTTCTACAATATAGTCTTGATCTCCCTATTCGATACTTCAGCAAAAGCATTGGTCTGAGGGTGATATGGAGTGGCTACTCGATGGTCAATGCTGAACTCGCTAGCAAGGGCCTTTACCTTGTCATTGACGAAATGAGACCCCCCGCCAGATATCAACACTTAAGGTACCCTGAACTGTGAAATGATATTCTTCCTCAAAAATCTGCATACAGTCCTAGCATCTACGATTAGGACGGGGATGACCTCAACCCAACGACTCACATAATCAACGGCCAACAGAATGTACTCGAATCCCTGGATCTTAGGGAATGGACCCATGAAATAAATGCCCCATGCATAAAAAAACTCACAGAAGTGAATGGGCTGCATCGGCATCATGTCACGCTGTCCACAAGTATCCATCCTCTGACAGTTAGTATATCTCTTCACAAATTCATCATAATCCTTGAAGAGAGTAGGCCACCATAGGCCGGATTGGAGCACTTTCTGTGCCGTTCTCCTCCTAGAGTGATGTCCACCTACCTCCAGCTTGTGGCAGTAGGTGAGGACGCTATGGTGCTCTTCCTGAGGAATGCACCGTTGCCAGACACTATCCCCTTCTTCATGGTAAAGGATGGGATCCTCCCAATGGTAAGACTTGGCCTTCGCTAGGAAGGTCTCAAGTCGCTACCTGGGCCAACCTTGTGGAACTTTCTTGGCAACAAGATAATTCACAATGTCGGCGTACCACAAGAGAGAGGTGATAGCAAGGATTGCCTCATCTGGGAAGGTCTCTGTAATAGAATCAATCTGCTCAGAATCCTCAAGATGCTCTAATCGGGAGAGATGATCGGCCACCATATTTTTGACTCCAGGCTTATCCTTAATCTCAATATCAAACTCCTAGAGTAGAAGGATCTATATAATCAGTCTTGCTTTGGCATCCTTCTTTGTCATGAGGTACCTGATGGCGGTATGATCGATAAAGATAGTCACTCTAGGTACAATGATATATGATCTGAACTTATCTAGGGAAAAGACTACGTCTAGCATCTCCTTCTTAGTGATGGTGTAGTTCCGATGCACGACATCCAATGTACAGCTAGCATAGTGAATGGCAAATGGCACTCCATCCCTCCTCTGTCCCAGCACGGACCCTACGACAAAGTTGGAGGCATCCGTGATGATCTCGAATGGGAGAGACCAATTACGCAGCTGAAGGACAGGAGCCTCTACAACTAGACCCTTGAGAGCCTCAAATGACGTAAGACACTTATCATCTACAATGAACTCAGTGTCTTTGGTCAGCAAATCAGTCAACGGTCGGGCGATCCTGTTGAAATCATGAATGAAGCATTGGTAGAAACCGACGTGCCCCAGAAAAGACCGTAACTATCGCAAGTTGGACAGTAGATTGAGTTTCCTGATGATATCCACCTTGGCTGGATCAACCTCCATGACCCTGTTGGAGATGATATGACCAAGCACTGTCCCTTGAGTCACCATGAAGTGACTATTCTCCCAAGATAACACAAGATGGATCTTGATGCATCATTGAAGGACGTGATCTAGGCATCAAGACAAGCATCAAACCCATCGCCATAGACCAAAAAATCGTCCATGAAGACCTCTAAGCAATCACCCACCATGTCTGAAAAGATGGACAACATGCACCTTTGAAATGTCGCCGGAGCGTTACATAGACCAAAGGGAATACGTCTGAAAGCATATGTCCCAAAGGGACATGTGAATGTGGTCTTGTCCTGGTCTTCTGGCGCAATGGCCACCTGATTGTATTCGGAGCACCCGTCAAGAAAGCAGTAGTGACTCTTCCTAGCTAGCCTCTCTATAATCTGATCAATAAAAGGTAGCGGGAAATGATTCTTCTTGGTGGCCTGATTTAATTGTCTGTAGTCCACACAGACCCTCCAAGAAGTGGGTACCCGGGTAGCGATCTCCTCTCCAGACTCACTCACAACTGTAGTGATGCTTGTCTTCTTGGGCACCACATGGAATGGACTAACCCACTTGGAGTCGGAGATGGGATAGATAAAATCGACGCTTCACCATTTTGAGATTTCCTTCATGACAACCTCTCGAAGATTCGGGTTCAGTTGCCGCTGGAACTCACGCGACGGCTTGGCGTCCTCTTCGAGATAGATATGGTGGGAGCACATGGCCAGACTTATCCCCTGGAGATGAGCTACACTCCATCCTATTGCCTTGCGGTTCTTTTCAAGAACCTCCATCAAACGAGATTCTTGCTCTCCAATCAAATCTCCCGAGATAATGATTGGGTGCATCTCATGCCCGCCCGCAAGGAACCTATACTTCAAGACCGCGGCAAGGGTTTCCGCTCTGGACAACTGGGAGCTGGCGGATCTGGCCTTTGAAAGGTCTGAGTGAATGCGACCAAATCTGCATGGAATAACTCTCACTGAACATGGAAATTTGGTGAAGACTGCTCTGCTGATGTCTCTGTACTCTGAACCGGATCAGTCTCCACCCTAGTTTTTGGCTCTGTAGGAATCAGACATGGAATCAACTAATCAAACTCTGCCCAATCAATATCTAACTCTGAGGGATTTGAATCCGAATAAAGGAAAGTATCTGCTGCATCGCCCTCCTGAATGCGATCTACTGCCTGAAATGTGTCCTGTGCCAAGAATGCGCTCTCCAAGCTCTCCTCTACTGGAATCTGTGCATCAGCAGGATCTGAAGGTGATAGGATGGCTTGTGAAATTGGGTCTGACCAAGCGGCTTCATCATCTGTGATCACAAAATCGCACTCCTGGTGGACGTATCGCTCTGCCTCTATCATCTGCTCTAAATCTGTAAGTGGCTTTGAGCAAGCCGAATCTCACGCTCTAGTCTCATCGATCGTCTCCATTTGTATACTCTCGCCCTCGACGCAAAAGTACACCTTCCCTCTATCATGATCGGATGCTTCCTTGATTGTGGCCAAGAACAGGAGTGCTAAAATGATTGGGTTATCTGTCACAGACTCAGGGATCTCCATATCCAATAGAACGAAGTCCACGGGGAATTTTAGGCCCTGAATTGTGACGACCACATCCTTCAGCAACCCCTTCAGCCTCTTGACAGATCGATCAGCAAACTGAAGGACCGTCCTGCTCTGTCGAAGATGACCAAACTTGAATCGGTCGAGTAAGGCTGCTGGAAGAAGGTTGATAGAAGAGCCGTTGTCTAATAGAGTCCGATTGAATCTCTGCTCATGAATGTGACATCTGACATAGGGAGATCCTGCATCAGGCCTCTTGGCTGGCAGACGATTCTGGATGGTGAAGTAGGTGGCACGAGTGAGCACATGGATCTCCGAGTGGTGATTCCTCCTCTTCCCACGAATAGTGGTACTCTCTCTAAGGTTCCTTTGGAAGAGGGGGATGTGCTCCAAGGCTTCCTGTAGAGTCAGCTGTATCTGAAATCTGTCTATCATCTGCTGTTGTGCTATGATATTCGAACCTCCAGATGAGGTCCTTTTGCCGCTCTGACCTACACAGATAAGCTACTGGATCGAGGACAAAGTGCCTCAACCCGTCAGTACGCGAAGTGGGTGATCGATGGGCCGAGGCGTGCCCTCCAACGAAGCGACGGCGGAGGAGGGCTTAATCCCCGTTCCTGAGCAAATCAGGGTGAACGGAAGGGTGTAAAGGATGGGGAGAAGATTGGTGAAGGTGCTATGATGGTTGGAATGACGAAAAGATGATTCGATCACTGTGAACAAAGCCGATGAACACAAGCTGACCCGCTGACTTGGTAAAACGTATATTTATAAGGGTAAAATGTGTATGCCCCCTAGGGGGAGCTAACTTAGCTCCCCCGCCCCTTTTTCACAATTTTTTTTATTTTTTTTGAAATCCAAAACCGTGTAAATTCATTCTTAAATCTATATATTATGTCGTTCAAATTTCACGCGAAACAGAGACTCCTATGACCTCCATCCAAACGGGGTCGATTTAAAAAATCCTGTTACCGTTAAAAAATTGACTGTCTGGATGGAGGCCGTAGGAGTCTCTGTTTCACATGAAATTTTTATGACATAATATAGGGATATAGTGATGAATTTTCACGGAAAAAATTTTCAAAAAAAAAAAATAAAAAAATTTGAAGAAAATAGGGCGGGGGGAGCTAAGTTAGCTCCCCCTAGGGGGCAGCCCCATTTTCCTCTATTTATAATTAGGATAAAATGTGTATGCCCCATAAGGGGAGCTAACTTAGCTCCCCCGCCCCATTTTTCATATATTTTTTTTTATTTTTTTTGAAAATAAAAAACTTGTAAATTCATCATTGTATCCCTATATTATGTCATTCAAATTTCTTGTGAAACAGAGACTCCTAGGACCTCCATCCACATAGGATCGATTTATGACTGTCTAGATGGAGGTCGTAGGAGTATCTGTTTCACATGAAATTTGAATGAATAATATAGGGATATAGTGATAAATATTCACCGAAGAAATTAAAAAAAATAGAAAATATGAGGTGGAGGAGCTAAGTTACTCCCCCTAGTTGGCAGCCCCATATATACCTTATTATTATCTCATCAATATTTTTCATATGGACCAAATACGAAATAAATTCTAGCATAGATCCAGAGAAATTAGATCCGTAAATTTCACAACCTGAGTTGCAGAGAAGTTGAATAGTTCAACTTGTTCACAACGTTAAATTTCACTCCACTACGAATACTTGAAGCTTTCTCGATCACAATGTAACCTGATTGCGTAGCCAACAAATCGAAGATATGTATATGAGATCATGCAATTCTCTATATATGACTGGATGCATAATGTTTCTTTACAATATTTACGAGAAAGTTCCCTGTTTGAACATGCATAATTTATATGTATGATCTGCACATTTAGATTTTCCCAAATCTTTCTCAAAATCCAAGGGACTGTACAAAGTTGCTTACAGTCACGGCGGCATACGTCCACTGCTTCTCGTCTATGCTCATCTTCCTCAAGAACTCCCCTTTCTCCCATGGGCGGACCCATGTATATGTCACGGGGGCACGTGCCCTCCCCTCCTAAGTTTGAAAATTTTTTACACCCCCATTAATATTTCAATCATTAAAATCAAAATCATACCATCATGCCCCCTACCCAATTGGAGTTGCAAAGTTTGTGCCCTCCATCCCTCGTCACCTCCTTTCTCACACTCTCTCTGGACGACTAACCCGAGCCGTTGCATCTCCCCTCCCCACGGTGTCGGTTCTCTTCCCGTTAACATCCTAAATCCCCAGTTCTCTTGCACGACGGTAGTTCATTCCCACCCTCCATCACTCGAGTAACGTCTCCTTCTCTTTCGCATTTCCTCCAAATGTCCAACCCATGTCGATGTGCCTCCCTCCCCACGGTGCCAGCTCGTCACTCAACAGTATCCCCAACTCCCTTGCATATCGACATTACATATATATACATAGGTGTGACGTGCATCCCTACTAGGGATGCAAACAGATAAATATAAATACCGATATATGCATTACCATATCCTTATTCTTTTTTTAAATACGAACATAGATGCAGATATAGATATTGACAGATATTAAAACATGTCACCATATCTTTAAAAATAGATACATATATAAAATAGATATTGATCGCGTATGAGTATTGTTAAATATACTTTACAGATTGACTTAAATATACATGAAATGAATAGAAAGAAAGTGCATGATATTAATATACTAAATATACTTATATTATAAAAAGTATACTAAAGATGATGAAAGAAGATATAAATTTATGTTATATATGACTAAAAATAAATCTGCAACTAAATTTATATATGAAAACAGATCAAATGATACTGATATGGATGTTTTCATATATCAAAATGGTATCCATATCTGTATCCACTTTGAAATGGATACATCAAAATCTATATAAAAGGGATACAGTGACACGGATTTGATACGGATATAACCGTATATGTTTGCATCCTACTCCGTGCCGGATACATTGAAAGGGAGATATTCGAATGGGAGGTGAATACATTGAAACTGAGATATTTGATTTTATTGTTGATGATTATGAATTATTTTCAAGATATAAAACCTAGATGTCGTCAACTTTAAATACATGTGTGTATTTTTTAAATATGTTTAATATGCAAAAAACTCTTATATCACTATAAGGAAAATAAGTTGCGGCTACAGAACTATGCCCACAGATGTGGGGCTTGTGCCCACAGAATTGAGCTATGGCTACAACACATTATGGTCAATAGCCGTAGCTACAAGTCTCGTCGCGAGAGTTCTCTAACCACGAATATGTCGTGGCCACTACAAGTGACCACAGAACTTGTCGTGGCCACAACTATTGCATGAAGACTTTGGCCACGGATTGTAGTTACGAGAAACTAGTGGCCACAGAATTATCATGACCACAAGTTTCAGTAGCCGTATTCCATGGTCACGACTCATTTTTCTTGTAGTGTATATATATCTATGCATATAAATGTTTATATTGATTTTTAAAGTGTAATCTTATTTATTATTACTTTTATTTGTGAGTGTGCCCCCCTCAATCTGTAATCCTGGGTCCGCCACTGCTTTTTCCCCATTAATCTTCACCCCATCATGGTGCCTCGTAAACCCTAAGTAGTGCTCGAGGTCATGCACGCTCACGGGGTTCCTCACTGTGAAGAAATCCAATGCCAACTCCACCCCTACGTGGGCGTAGCAACAACAAGCACTCCATGGGATCTCAAGCTTCTCTAAGAGAACCCTAAAGCCCTCGTTCATGAGCATTCCAGGAAGCTTCGTAACAGGGTCGTTCACGTTCACAACCCTAAGCACCTTAACTCCAAGCTCCTCGCACCTCTCCTTGAACCCTATATTCCCAACCCGCGGCCCGGCAAAGCTATACACTGTGATAGGTATCCTCCTGTTTTTGCCGTCAACGTTGAGGCCGAGCTCTGCGAGATCGTAGGCTAAGAGGATGGCCAGGGAGCTCCCCATGCTGTGTCCGGCGAGAGTTATACTCACGTCCTCGTCTCGGTGGTGACTGATCAGTCGTGAGAGCTCTCGGAGAAGCTGCTCCCTGCAGCTCCCCTCAGAGAATTTGCAGGTGGGGTCACCGGACGTGTACATGCTGAGAAACCCCGACTCAACCTTCACGTCTGGTTGGGGGTCGTGCGGATTGAGCCGCGCGGGCGTGAGCGAACTCATGAAGTTCGCGAGCCACTCAGCGTCCGTGACGGTCCCTCGGAAGGAGATGACGATGTCACGGCGCCCGAGACGGCGTGATTCTGCGTCCGAAGATACGGATAGGAATCCAACCCAACGCGCATTGCACGGTGACTGCATGAGGGCGGTGACGCCGGGGTGGGCGTATACGTACTTGGTGACTTCGTATCCCGAAGGGTTCTCCACCAGGCAAGCCTCGAATATGGACCGCCTGCCGTACTTGCAGGTGAGGTACCTCGGCGACTTAGGGTCGAGGTCGAACGCTTTGTAGCAAGCGTTCACCAGCTCCCCATACCGGACGATCTCGTCCCGAAGGACCGGGTGAAGGGGGCACACCATGTTGCGCCAGTTGTTGGTGCCTTGTATCTCCCTCCACACCTTCGCCAACGAGGGCCTAGATGGCCCCTCCCCGCTGGAGCTGCACCTCGATACCAAATCACCCGGCATCGGAGCCCTTCCACCACTCTTGCTAAATGAGCAAGAGTTGGTTCTATTAGAGGTGTCGACTTGCACTATCGTCTCATGGGTTATGGACGAGAAGAGGCGCGCCTTTATGCTTGAGGCCATTGTCATAGATCCCGAGGAGGTTTGATTGGGAGCGGTGATAGAACTTGACGAACATATATATATATGTGTTGGTCGTACGAGATTTCCTTCCACAACAAGACATGTTTGGCGAGGGAAATTTCGTAGTTGTGGTCGGTGACGTCCTATTTTGCGTAATATTAATGACCGGTCTAGCCGGTTGCGGCCTTGACGCAGCGTTGACCTTAGAAACCTATCGAAGTCCGACGCCTCCAGAGGGTATTGCAAACAAAACATGTAAATTTGTGGTCGGAGCTATTTCTTGCGTGGCGGAAACAGTAAGATCAGGCAACCTGCAGTTTATTTATAGATTATAGTAAATAGATCCAAAAGTATATTCAAGAGCATACTGATTCCAGCATGTCTGCAGATTTGGCCTTCAAGTCGCGGGAAATGAAGTTCCATTTTTCAGCCATACGTGTTGGTGCGAGAAATACTACACCAAGAATGGGAGGATTCAACAGTGGGGCAAGTTTTTACGTGGCTTCTAGGTAGAAAACGTGTGTTCACAGCCGCACGGAGTGTCAGATTGCTTGGTGGTTCAAAGGACTCCTATCAGCACTGCAGAGAGAGCGCGAAGGACATTGATCACCTTTTCTAAATTTCGAGAGAAATTGGGTGCAGATCGCTGTGGATACAAGTAGCTTCCATGTTTTTGAGTTTCTGGCATCTGTTTATGTGCAAACTCCAGTGAAGGTCCGCGTCGTAGCTGTAATATGAGTAATATGACTCGGGAGGAACGGGGTTGTATTCTGGGAGAGATTATATATGGAGAATGTTTTGTAACAGGGATAGATGTTACAGGATTCTTGATCCTAGTAATTATATTTTTTTAACTGTGAATAAGATGTTTTTGGGTGTCTGTCTTTACGCCTTTACATCATTTTCTTTCAAAAAAAATGAACCGTTCCTAATGGTTCAATTCTGTTAGTAAAGGGTATTTAATCGTTTGGACTTGACATGAGGTATATAGGATTTGTAGATTCGTTTTCCTAACGATCTTAACTAATCCGTTAGGAAAAAGAAAGAAAACATAGCAGTGCATCCAATCAGCAAGGTTGTTGAAGCACCGTAAGCTTAATCTAATATCTAACTACCATATATGAGACTCTGTTATAGGAGAGCAAGAAACTTCACATTTGGAATTAAGCATTTTGGATAGTTGTCAACGAGTCCAATAAAACTTGAATTCGACAATTTCTTTTTGAAAGAAAAAGGACCTCCACTGTATAGGTGAGAGCCTAAAAACTCCACCTTTTATTCGCCAAAATATAGTACAAATATAAAGCAAGAAACCAACAAGAATATTCTGTAGGGATCAAATTTTAGTTAACAACTCTTCTTTAGGCATGAGAAGTTACAAATGATATCAAAGTAAGTTTCCTCTAATCACTATAAAAAAAGTTAAGCTATAGTGATGGTTTTTCCAAATCCGTCACTAAATTAGCCGTTATTAAATATATAACGACAATATAATTCATTGCAAAATGATTTTTCAAACTCAAAATTAGCAACGGATATCATATATGTCGTTATATCATTAGCACCGGTCCACATAACGATGCTTATATGTTGCTATTTTTCAAACTTTTAATTAATCGTCGTTAAATTTTGAACTAAAGAAATAGCGATGATTAGTTGATATTTTGAAAAATAGCAACGGATAAGCGTCACTATATGTACCATTGCAAATGATATAATGACATGTATGATATTCGTTGCTAATTTTGAGTTTGAAAACTAATTTCGCAATAAATAATATCGTCGGTATATATTTAACAATGGCTAATTTACTGAAGGATTTTTAAAAAGCCGTCACTACAGTTCAATTTTGTTGTAGTGAATGCAAGAAAATGGCTACATGGAATAACTCAAATCATCTATTCTAATATTCGAATTTTAGTGAAGTGACGTTGCAAGAAGCGAATGAGTTTTTCTAACAATTTTTGTTTTTTATACTCCTTGAATTTGTGACGACAATTTTTGTGCTAGGTACAGTCCGTTTAGAGTTTGCGTAGTTTGATTAGTTTTATCTCTTTGGTAATTTTCGTTATGAAGTTTTTATTTGGTATTATTTTTATAAATTTTATGTAACTTTCTGTTTGTAATTTTTATGAGGTTTTATTATGAGTTTTTAAAGTGGGGAAGAAGAAAGGGGAAGTGATACAATATAATAATAAGGGATATTATCTCCTACTTTATATCTGTTTATATTATTTAATTTTTATATTGTTTTTATCTTTTGAAATTTTTATTCTGACTTTTAATTTCGAAAAGAATGCAAAGATATTTTTAAATTATTTTCTATATGGTAATATGATATAACATCTATCTATATGTGATAGTACAAAGTAGATGATACATTATAAGGGATACTATATATGTAGAGTATGTGTAAGTGATATGTACGTGAATTGGTGTCTGTAAGAGCAAACACTCACAAGAACAATGCAAAAGAATGCGAACTACGAAAACTGCTGAGGATTTCGGGAAATCGCAGGAAAACAACTGATGGTGAAATCTCGAAAAATCAATCTTGATTCGATGCCAGGGGAGTCGAGTAATTACCCTAACAATATCGTCACAAAAACCGACTACGAAATGTTCCAAAGATGAGTATCTGTTCATGGGTACAAATTAAAGAAAGAATCTCAATTCATCCCTGTTCAGTGACTAAGTTGTAAATTCCAAACGTTTCAGAATTTTCCGTAAATAGCTAATGGTTTTGGGCTATTGTTGAAAACATTCCAAGCAGCTCACGTGATTGTAATTTGGGCGCCTCCCGTGCTGGACTAAGAACGGATTCCTTTGTAATTCGGCAAATTGTGGACGGTATCGGTGTCTGAGTAGAAAGAATACAAATATATTCGTATTCGATTTGTTATCGTATTTATTTTCTATATATTTTAATATTTATATTTGTATTTTAAAAATAAATACGGATATATATAATACTTTGATATTTGCTAATATTTGCATTCGTATATGTATATTTATTTTTGTACATAAGTATAGTAATAATTTTCATAACTATGTGTAACAACATATTATGATTGCATTCACTTTTGTTGATATAAATTTTATGAAATTACTATATCTAATATATCTATTTTATGTTATGTGTAAATCATTCTAAATATGTACAACTTAGTTAATCTACTAAATATTTTCGTTATTATTCGTGCCCGATTCGTATTCATTTTTAAGTATATGATAACATATTTTTCACATCCGTCGCAATTATTTTCCACATATGTATTCCTATTTTAAAATAGATATGGATAGGATTGTACATATATTTGCATCTCTATTTTTTTAACTAATTTCGAGGTTCCGGATCATCCCCAGTGAGATTGGAACCCGGATCCTTTCATATTTGTATCTATATCCAACCGTTTTTATCCCTATATTGGTGTCATGTTCACACAGTTTCAATGAACGGCGCAAATTAGGTTCTCGCAACAGTCTTGACCGTTTGCATTCTTTTCCTTTTTCTAGTGTATGAGAATATATCTTTAGGGAGATTAAACAACAAATCCTCATATGTTTTTCGCTCATTAATCCATTTGACCCATTTTTTTTTGCTCAATGAAGGTCATTGCATCTTTGGGCAGCTCTGACCAAAATAACAAAAATGACATTGGAAGAACGAAATAATCGAATGAACAAAGTTAGACAGACTCGAACTTCAAACGGATTGAAATCAAAGAAAATAACAAAGGAATCAAAAACAGAAAAAGACTGGAAGTCTGGAAAAGAAGAAGAATTGATGACGGAAAAACACAGAATGAATTGCTGACTTTAAACTCTAACCACTAGACAACAAAAGAAGGAAGAGAGTGGGAAAAGAAGAAGAGATATAGCCGTAAGCATTCGACTCCACATCAGAACTAAAAGAGATCGGCTTTTCCTGGTATCGGCCCTACGACGGAGGGCGACTTCCCTAGAGTATTGAGTGGTGCAGCGGTGGAGGGCACCACCGGACCTCGCCCAGCTCTTCCCGACTTTCCTTCCTCTCATAACTGAAGGCGAGGACTCAAGCTCTCACTGCCGAGTCTCTCCTCTCTCAGGAGGTTGAGGCGGGAGCTTACCCTAATGGTAGATAGGTTGTTATTAGGGATAACATCGGGTCGGGCTTTGCCAGGTCCAACTCAGCTTGAGTCCAGTTTTAATTTAGGGAACCTCATGCCGAGCTCAAGTTTGAACTCGATTTGCATGTACATGGGCTGGGTCGGGTCGGACCGACCCACTATATTAATAAAAGGTTCGTTTAACTTAATTTTATTAAATAATATTAATACATCATGAATTACAAGAAATTGATGTAATTTTTTTCAGAATTCATTCTTACTATTCTGGATTCAGTCGGAAGGACTGAGGATAGAGGCGGGTGTGTAATGGGCTAGAGGTGGCGAGGGCAAGGTTGACAGGCTCTTGACAAAGGGGAGGAGGCACAGGAGGATGGGGGTGGGTGGCGTCACGGGACCAACAGAAGTGGTGCTAGGGTTAGGGTAGGGACTTGAGTCCCTCGACTCCCAAGTAGGGTGGAGCATTAGGTCGGGTCGGTCTGAACCCGACCTTGACCCAACCCGCAAAAGTCTGGGCCCGACCCGAACCCGATGTATAAATAGGTCGGACCCTGGCCCTCATATTTCAAAAATATTATGTTCGGATTGGACCGGACCTGAACCCGAAATACAAATGGGCCGGACCTAGGCCCTCATATTTCAAAATATCATGTTAAAATCAAATTAGGGGACATGGATTTATAATCACAATACATCTAATATTTCCTTCATCCATGAATAGTAACGTTATATCATAAGGATACATCCAATATTCATGTGTTATGGATGAATTATATCAATAACAATAAATTGGAATCAAAGTGCAACTTCATGGAATCAAAATAGGTATGGGTTGAGCCCAGCTTGAACCCGAACTCGATGACACGGGTCTTGGGTCCGACCTGGATCCTCGATTTGCTAAAAAAAGTGAGCATCGACCTGACGTATGGTCCACGAAAAATTAACGAGTTCGAACCCGACTTTCTCGGATCGGATGTGGTCGAGCCCAATGCTCACTCTACTCACTAGGATGGGTGATGAGATTCTATCTTATCAAAATATTTTACTAGTAATCAACCGAACTAAGATGAGATTAAATATAAAAGGCTCAATGAATTTCAACTTAACATACTATCACAACATTATGCATCACATGTGTACTGATGAAGGATAAGAGGAATATGAAATGATGAAGATCATAACTAATAGTATGCCTCTTGAATTATTAGACAATATATTATGGGCATGCACGAAAAATGGGTAAAATGAGAAGGGCACAACCATAAAAGCATCTCACTAACTAATGACTACATATTTCGTAAACATGAATATATACTAAAAAACAAAAACTGCAAGGGCATGACCCTAAACTAGCCATATAATAACCTAACTCGCTTGCATGAGAATGGAAATGCTTAAGAACAATATTTACCAGTCTCGTGGGTGCCCCCTCTTGTCTACCCTCTACCCAATGGATTCGTCCCCCTTCTCCACTTTTTATTTCGTAATCACAGCAGCACATCACAAGAGCAGACAACCGAGACATCTTGTCTCCTACAACCAGCTCACCCCTCCCATGCATGAGTACAGACAACCCCGACACCTTGTCGCCCACGACCAGACATTACCTATTTTATAAACATTTTAGTGACAATTTAAAATTTCTCTCTTATTTACGGTCATCATCACCAAGGACGAATGGACAGGGAAAAGGAGAGGCAAATGTTCCTCTCAAATTTTTAAAAAATTAATACATTTCGAATATAATTGAAAATTTTCAATCCAAATAAAGTATATCAATACTTCTCCTTCCGGTAACTCCCTCGTGTACTCCTCTTTGCGAGCATTTTCCCTGACATGATATGTTTCACGAGCAAATGCCCTGTTAGGAATTACTTTATTTTTTTACCATTCTAGACATCGATTGACGAATCCTTCACCGATCGACGAACGGTTCACCGATCACCGCCATTACACGTTAAATTCAACACGTGTGTGAAGAGCGGCGTACTACCCTTGTTAATTCCATCAAATTAATGATTAGAATTAATGTCATGTCGTTCGTTGTAGCCAGGTAATACTGACTAATTTAAAAAATCACTTTTAATTAATGTCGATTTAACCACGAGCGGCAAATTTATTTTACTTGGGCAAGACCAAGGTCGAACTCAGGGAGGCAACCGTCTCCTTAGGTAGATTTTAAGAAAATTTTAGAGGTCGGATTCTCAGAGACATTTTTGGTATTTTTCAACAATTTTTATGCAATTAAGACAAGACACATGCAAAATCAGGCCAGTTTACAAGTTAAATCAGAAATGTGGTCAGATTAATTCCAAAAATTATGAAACTTGGTCAGATGGTGAAATGCAATGAAATTAAGCTACACTACTTTTTTGGATTTTTCTGACACTTTATGAATTTACTATGAATTAAATATGAATGTAAGGTGATTTTGACTAATTTAATTTTAATAAATATCAAAATACTTTATTTCCTGATATAAAAATTATCCTAGATAGATCTAAATATGATAAATCTATGAAAATTGATAAACCTAAAATTCTATGTGAATTGGACCTATTAAAAATAAATTATGAAAACACAAATGAATTTATTTAGGCCACCGGATGCGTGCAAATGTGTTGATTTTTGGGCAAAATGTAAACTAAATTATCCTAAGTCTAATGTGCATTTGTGGTGATCTTTGGAGCAACAGAGAATTTACTACAAATTAAGGCATAAAATGGCAAAATATGAACAAATTTCACCAATTTAATAATAATAAATTTCACTGATGTAACAAAAATTAGACAAGTGTCACAAATGAAAGAGAACAAGTTTAGCTACACAAAGCAATTTTTAGATTTGAAAAATGATGTCAAATGATTACCTAAATATGTGTGCAAAGACAGGGACTAAATTACAAATACAGAAAATAAAATTGCTAAAAATGAAACATGCTGATAGGGAATTAAATGCAATTACCTATAATGTAGGGGACATGTATGTAAAATGCCCACAAAACACGTGCATCTCACGTGGTGCTCCTGGTAGGGACTGAAATGCAATTTTTAAAACTTCCAGGGGCCTCAGTGCAATTTGCCCAGGCACGTGAGAGACATGTGAGGTCCCAGGATCGGGTGACATCGGAGGCTCGGGGGTGCAGCACGTGAGAGACACGTGAGGTCCCAGGCTCGGGTGACTTCGGAGGCTCGGGGGTGCTGTAGGCTCGGAGGTGGCTCGGTCTTAGCTTCGGGGGCTCGGAGCCTAGAGGTCGGGGAGGAGGCTCGAAGGAGGTGACATGGCATTCCTGGAGCCGTTAGATCAGAATCAATCCATCGACATCTGGAGCTCGCTGGAGATGAACACGTGGATGATCGGCATCCGTTAGATTAGAATCGATCCAACATCATCTGGAGCTCGGGGGAAGCGGTGACGTGCCGTGCTCAGAACCGTCCGATCATGGGGATCAGACGGCTACTGTACTTCCTTCTCAAATGGTCTACCGCCTCCTGCGTTGGAGGTGGCCGCACTCTGGAGAAGAGCTGCTTGCTCTGCCTCCTTCTCCCGTCGTCGATGACGCTCGCCGATGGCTCCCAAGTAGCTGGGAGGGATCCTAGAGGTGTCCAGTAGCTGTAGGAGGTCTCAGGAGCAGTTGGGGAAGTCTGAAGAGCGGCGACGATGAAGGTCGAGGAAGCTTCGATGAGGCTTCCGACCAATCAAAGATAAAGTACCTGCAGTGTTAGCTCGAATACCAGAGGCGTGCAAAGTGATTGTGGGGTGAACGCGAGTGCGAAGGGAGGCTTGGAGTGGTGTGAGGATGGTCCGTTGGTGCTGCTCCACCAAGGTAGCGGAGCTCTCGTCGGCGTGAGGTGTCGTGTGTCGTCTGAGAAGATGGATATGGGCACGGAGATGCCAGCTCCGAGGCAGAGCTCGGAGGATGGTCCGAAGGGGGTGAAGATGCGCGGAGGATGCGATTAAAATTGGAGAAAAGTAAAGAAAACAGAGAAGAAGGTCGGAGGGACGATGGAGGTTGCTACCTGTGAAATGGAGCTCGGATCTGTGCTCCTGGTCGTCGCTCAAAGGGCGGTAGTAGTTCTGAGCTCGTGCAGCTCATGGAGGAAGCTGCAGCACGGCAGAGTTGGCCGTGGATCTCGTCGGAGGGATTGCAGCCGTCGTCGCCCGACTTCTTGCCGAATTACTGTCACCAATAGGAAGATAGGAGCTAGGGGAATCTCTCTGTAGCGGTGGATGATACTGACGGTTGATGGGGGTGGAGTATTTATAGGTGGAAGGTGATGGTGACATGTAATGGCGGGTGCTGTTGGTGGAGGTCGTGGGACGACGTGGAAGCATGTTATGGCGATCATGGAGGTCGACGAGGATGAAGGAAGAGTGGGATACAAGATGGAGGCGGTAGAGGCTGGAGAGGGTGGCTGGAGTGGATCCCAAAATGGGAAGAGGGGCGACTCGTTGGTGAGGTGGGCGACGTGGGAGCGAGATCTGCGGGAGGTAGACGACGATGTCCGGACCGTTGGATTGAGCGATCCAACGGACAAGAGAAGGGCACGATGGTACGATTGGGATTAGATCAGAGGCGACGAGATCAAGGGCGCGGGGCGCACCACGTGGCGGACGGAGGTGGAGGCGCTAGCGTGCGGTTGTGATGATGGCTAGCTTTTATCGAAACGGTAGAGATCCAAAGCGAGATGAAAGGCTAGGATTGAGAGCTTCTGGCGAAGATCAGAGGGCTCCTAGCGCTACAAGTGTCGTGCGGAGGGTGTGGCGCTAGCGAACGACTATGATGGAGTTGGTGGGTTGATCGTGTGGTGGTGGTGATCTGGATGATGAACGGTCAAGATGAAGGCGAGATCGAATGGTGCGGACGTCACCACATGGCACAAGGAGGGTGGGGCGCTGTCGAGTGGCCTAGATTGGATCTGGGCTTGATCATGCGGCTGAGAAACACTGCGAAGATGGATGGCCTAGATCAAGAGAGAAAGGACAAGATCAGACAACAGCAAATGAGGGTGTGTGGCGCGCCATGGAGCGGGACGCATGGCGCAATCAGAGGGCTCCACGTGGCTTGCTCTGAATGGCTAAAAAAGAAAATGGATTTAGAGAGAGAAGGAGGTCGAATTTGGAAAAACTCAAAACATGAAAGTTGTCGATCTCGATGAGATCCACAAGTTTCATGTTGACTACAAATGGAGATGAGGTCAAATAAGATACAAAAATACAAAAGTACAAATATACATACATATAGTACACAAAGGGACCCAAAAACCCAAGTTTTGCATACAAGCTTCGATTTGAATGAAATTGATCTCATTTTGAAGGTCTCCGAATGTGTATTAATATGAAAGTGAGTAGACCTAGATCGAAGGTTGTATAAGGTGGATATCTGCATTCTAAGGTCCGGGGTCTCCAATTGGGTCTGGGATTTTTATTGAGTATTTTTACTAGAAGAAGACTGTACCCTTTTGCCTTGTATTATTAATTATTAATATACACAGTATAGGGTCAGTTTTATTGACTTTGGAGGGGAAATAAAATACAGGTAAATAGGTGAATATTGTATATATGGATTAGGCTTCATATTTAATGCAACTATGGATGCTAAATTGCATGTATTGTGGATACATGTATGAATGCTATCTATGCAAAATAAATGTCGATATGCTGCTAAATATCCGGGAACAAGGCTTTATTTTCAACTTTAAGATTGATGAATCGTATATTCATCAACCCCCTATACTTAAACCTTGCTCGTCCCCGAGCAACTAATGAAATGAAAGAGTGAAATGATTTTGGGTTCCATACCAGGGTCATGAGCGAAAGTTGAAAATGGAGCTTGACTCGACCTTTGGATTAATTGTGTGGCAGAACCTTATTGGGATCTGACTTAAGGCCTAACAGACTTCAAGTTCCACAAGTCTTCTATTCAAGACGCCTCAATAGTCAGTTCATAACAAATCCTTAGATGCAAGTTTCTGATGACTATGATTCTTACTTGTACTGTGTAAGTGTAAAATAGCTCTCCACATCAGAAATGGCTCAGAACCAACCTCCTCTAACAAGGTAACTCTAATTCCCCGATCCAGTAACTCTTTCTTCGAGGACCGGGGTATTCCCTTCTAAGTTCAAGTGCGACCAGCTCAAAAGGAGGAGGTAGAGAAAAGAATTGACGGTAGCCAGTGTAGCTACCTATCCCAGAATGCCTGATCAGTGTAGGCAAGTCATCCAGGTGCAGACTTCTTGCTAATATACATACACTGACAGGCATTTTATTTTCACTCGGACCTGTCTGATTTTTTTGGAGTTTTTGCATTTTTTTCGAACTATATACAAGGTGCAGCATGTACAACATGAGTTTTTACCTCTTGAGCAAGTAGACTATCCCTATTTTGAAGCTTTATTGCAACCCACAACATCCTGTCCTCAGACGTCAACACCACTAGACTAGGTTTAGATGCACTACCCTCCCTAGAGAAGGACAGATGTTTCCACCCATGTGCTACTCCAAGCTAAAGGATTCTACCTCCTCACCACCTCCTCAATGAAGAGCTACGTGCATTGTGCTTGTCCAAGTTAGGTCACTGTCTAAAATAATCATGTGTGTGCATGAGATATTCTACTTAGACTAATTAAGATGACTGAAAAATGAAAAGACGAGAGCCGGTAAATAATGGTCTGACAAATCAGACTCACTGTCGCTGAAGCGACTACTCAAGCCTTCACGTTGATCAACAATTAACCCACATAATTAATTAAACAATCAAGAGCAAGGATCAAAATTTATTATTCCCTACTAAAAATGTACAGTGGCAAGCAAGTAGGGGTCGAACACAGGAAACAAGGGTGTAGAGTGCAGACAAAAAGTCAAGGCCTATGTCTAATGAACTACTTAGCCAATATGGAATTTTTTTCAAGGTTTTTTAAGTTTATATTTTTTTATAATTTTTGATTTTTTTATTTTTTTACTTTGATTTTTAATTTACTGATTTTATATTTTCTTTTTGTGTTTTATATTTTTATATTTTCTGTTTCAATAATAGAATATATATACAATATAAGAGAGAGAGGAATAGAGTATTTGTAAAAATAGGTAAAAACAAGGAAAAATCAGGAAATAAAGTATTTTTAGGTTTTTTTTATATTTTTCTAATATTTTTGTGATTTTTCTAGATTTTTCTTAATTTTTTGGTATTTTTAAAGTCAAAAATACTGAAAACAATGGATAAAGTAAAGGACTGGAACAGAAATGGAGATATAAAATATAAAATAGAAAAATTTTTCCAAAATTAATTTTAAATAAAAGATAATAAAACTAGGAAAACTCAGAGACAAAAATTAGATTTTTTTAGGATTTTATAGAATTTTTAATATTTTTATAGAGCTTTTTAGGGTTTTATAATTTGAGGAGTTTTGTTTTGTACTTTTTAATTTTTGGTCTGGAGTTAAATCACACTAATATATGCAAAATATATTTTTTTGGGATTTTTCTGATGTGCTTTTATAATTTGTATGGATTTTCTAATGCAAACAGTAGCAAAATTGCTTGTTTTTGAATTTTTATAAATAATAAACTGCAATAATTATGCAAAATAAAAATATGCCGTGATACTACTATGCAACAAGAGCCTAACGTGATTTTTGTAGATTTTTTAGCGATTTATGGATGCATTAAATAAATACGAGCAACATCAAGAAAATATATGGCTGGCAGGGGCATAAATGTAAATACACAAAAAGTCTGGGGTCTGGTTGCAATTTAACCAAATATTCACACACGAGGCACGTGCTATGCTGTTCAAAGGGGTATAACTGCAAATAACAAAAACCGGCAGGACAGGAGTGCAGATAACTCAAAAATATATTTAATTTACTACGCACAGGGGCATAAATGCAATTATCAAAAAGTTCAGGAACATTAGTGCAAAATACCCAAAAACCACGTGTCCCAGTCACGTGAGGTGACGTGGACGAGGGCCAAAGTGCAAATCTAAAAAGTTTAGGGGCCTAGTTGCAATTATTACAAATATTTTTGAACTGGAAATTAAAGTTTCTGGACTAAAGCATAAAAACAAAAAGACTTGGGTTGAAAGTGCAAAATACCCAAGTTAGCGCGGGAGTGGACGACTGGGATGCGTCCACTTGACACGTGGGGCGCGCTGGACGCACGATGACGGTTGGCAGCGGACGGCAGAGATTAGAGCGTCGATGAAGATCCAACGGCCGCTGCTCTCCATCATCTAACGACTGAGGGCGAATCTGGTGCTTCCTCTCGATCGAACGACCCTCGAGGATGGTGGAAGAACTCGGCTGCAGGCGAGCTTCGATGGTTGATTCCGGCTGACACACTGCCTCTACCGGCCCAAGACCAAGGGCAAAAGGGTCCTGGAGGTGATCCGCGTCGAGTGAAGGTCTCAGGCGAGCCTGAGACGGTGAGGAGTGGTCTGACGACAGAGGTGATCTGGGCGGCTGCTCCCTGGAGTATCGAGGCTCGATAGATCCTTCTCCTTGGCTCTGACCTGCAGGGTGAGTCGCACAAAAACCAGGCGGAGCTACTGGGGGTGTTTTGAGGTCAAATGGAGGTGATGCGTGGCTCGGGCGTGGAGCTTCGGCGAACGACAGAGAAGGAGCTCGGGTGGCTCGATCTGAGCGAGATCGAGGTGTATGGAGGTGCGTCGGGGTGAGAGAAGGTGAAGGGGAAGTTAATGAGGATGGAAGTGGGTGGAGTCAACGGGTGGACGAGGCGGAACATGGTGGCGGAGCGGAGCTCCGCCGTGAAGTGATTTATGGATTCACGGCGAGAAACGAAACAAGAAGCGAAACTGTAACAAAGCTACGCTACACTACGTGAAAGCTACGAGAAAATGCAAGAAGAAAGGGGGGAGGCTCACCGGCGTGGGCTGCAGCGAGCTGCAGGC
Source organism: Ottelia alismoides (assembly GCA_037367405.1). NCBI lineage: Eukaryota > Viridiplantae > Streptophyta > Magnoliopsida > Alismatales > Hydrocharitaceae > Ottelia > Ottelia alismoides. Next base: position 212,433 of record JAZKJV010004291.1, on the reverse strand, counting down.
GGCGCTCCGGTGAGGGTTTGGATCGACCTCGATTCGCCTCCACGGAGCTAAACCTTGGGCTCAATCTCCTCTTGTTGTCACCAGGAGTACAAATGGCTAGGGATTTAGGGCTAACGATGGAGGAAGAGGGATCAAGAGAGAAGGGAAGTTGGGGGGTTCTTTTTGTAGGATTGATGAAGTGGCGTCAAAGATCGATGTAGATAGGCCGAATCGTGGGTCCAATCCCCGATATTTCACCTGGGCGCGAATCACCGTTCATCGAGGACAAAAAGATGTGAAGACTTCGACATCAAAGGATGCAAGACGAAGCCTCGAGAAAAGGTTGAAAATGGTCAAAAACTCAGATCTGACAAGGTCCAGACCTCGGTCAGAGAGTTGATCGAGGTCAGCCAACGGAGCCTTCTGGTTGGTCCACGTGGACTAACCAGAAAATTCCTTGGAAAAAATCCTTGTAAAATCGTTTAAAAATAGAAAATGAATTAATTAATTTTTAATTATAAAATAAAAATGTTTGTTATTTTATGAATTATTTATGGTGATTTTTATTTATTTTTAGAGGTATTAATTTACAAGTTGCCTTTTATACCCTTTATAGGTATATTCTTCTATATATTTAAGTATTTTATTTTTATTTTATGTATTTAATTTATTTATTTTTGTTTATTATTTTATCAATTTATAGAATATTTTTATATACCTAATTATATTTTTATTTTATTTTTCTGATTTATTTTATACACTTAAAATAAAAGTATGGTTTATATAGGTATGTGTATAGGTATTATACCTATGTATACTATATACAAGTATTTTATTTTGTGTTTCTTTTGTATTTTTATTCTAATTTTAATGTACATATTTATTATAAATAATATTTACATAATTATAAAAATATAAAATTATAAAAATAATGAACAAATAATAAAATGAATATTTTAATCTGTACACATATACAACAGGGGTCCAAAATTCAACTTTCAAACTGTAGCTCTGCCAAATGCGAAACCACCGCCATTAAATAGATTATTTTAAATTATATACGATTAAAGGTGAGTTTGATGTATTTGGAGTTATTATTTGTGAGATACGGGTCTGGGAAGTTGGGATTCTGGAATTTTATTCAGACCATAACTTTTTATCTGTATATTACTTTTACGTGAAATCAATTTTGTATTTTTTTATTTAATTGTCTACAACATTCATGTTCAAAGTTTCTTTATTTGAGGTATAAAAAGTGGAACTAAAAATAGGTCCCAAAATGAATAAAGAATGAATAAAATACACGAGTATTTTTGCTGTATTTTGGCCCTTATCTCCCCCTACTTTATTCCTTGTCGACCTAGTCATCGAGATGCCCAGGTCTCGGGGTTTCGGGTCATAAAATATTTACAATATTTTATTTTTTTTCTTTTCTTTTCTTTATTCTATAATTTTGGCTTTAAAATCCGCATTTTATACAGTATTTACACAATGATGCATGAATGCTAAAATGCCTAAATTAAGCCTATTTGCACGCATTTACTAGGGGTTTTAAGGTCAAAATGATAGAATAAAGATGATGAAACGTAGCTTCATCAATGACATGTGAACATAGACTTGCGGAATCAAAGAATTAAGTCACTTGACCTGAGAAGTCTTAACTCCAGCTCCTATAAGGTTCCTCTGAAATTAGGTGGATTAAGGTCAAATCAAGTCCCACCTCAATATCTACTCACAACTTGGTTCAGAACCCATGAGCTTTTCTCCTTGCATATGCAAGATATGCAGATGAGGTGCAGATGACATGCTATGAATGCAATACTCTTTTTCTTTCTTTTCCGATGCAGAGATGATATGCAAGAGTAAATAAGAAGCCTATGATTTTGATTTTCCATTTTTTTTCAAAACTCTGGTATACCTCCTATGCTACAAGTGTTTTAAGAGTATTATACAGATTATACAAGTGTATTTTACAAAAACAATTCTCCAATTTTACCCATCCCATAATTATTACGTAATATATACAAAAATACGTGAGAGTACGAGCTATGGGTAAAGTATATATGTAATATATACACACCCCCTTATACTTAGCGTGCGCTATGTCCTCAGAGCACGAAAGAGAGGAAAAAGACATAGCTCGTGCTAAGTGTAGGAAAGCCAAAGGAGCAAAAATGTATAGACCTTCCCCCTTATACTTAGGCTCTTGTAAGCCTAAGTGTAGCAGAAGATCAAAAATGGGGTGGACGAGGTCACAAGGGGAAGTGGACGAATATATGTACAAGGCGGGCATCGGTCCCCCTATACTTAGGCTAAGGTCAGCCTAAGTATAGGACTGGAGTGGTATGAGGACCGATGTGATCTGGAGGATGTACAGTGAATGGACTCAGGTGCCTCTCCCCCCTATACTTAGGATATGGTCATCCTAAGTATAGTCGTAGATGAGAATATATGAGATTTGGGTGAGTGATTAGAGTCGCGGGTGGGAGGGGTAGAATATATACAAGGATTGCGGACTGAATCTTTCCAGATGCTGCTGATGGCGAAAGCTTACTATTGCAAGGTCTCATGAATGGCTCGATGTGTATCTGTTGAACCTGTCTCGTGCATGAATACAATCTCCTCGACATAGACTAACTATTCATTGGGTTCGACAAAGTTCTTCAACAGTTGCCCATTCATTGAGAATGTCGGTGCATCATCTGTGAGATCTCAGATCTCAACACATCCACTATCATGCACCGCACAGACAATGAATGGGCCCGTCCACTTGGATTTCAACTTTCCTTGGAAGACCTTCAGCCTAGCATTAAACAACCATACCTTCTGTCCAGGAACAAAGGTCTTTCGTCTGATATATCTATCATGCCAATGCTTCACTTTGTCCTTGTACAGCAAACTGTTGTCGTATGCTCGGTTTCTGACTTCCACCAGTTCATTCAGATCCATTTCTCTTTGTTTCTGCCCTAGGTGTGTGTTCTAGTTGACCTTCTTGATTGCCCATTCTGATTTGTGCACTAATTCTACGGGCAAATGGCACGGCTTTCCGAACACCATCCGGAATGGGGAGGTCCCTAACGGTGTCTTGTAAGCTGTCCTATAAGCCCACATGACTTGATCCAAGATTTGGGACCTGTCCTTCCTGTCTGGGCGGACAAGCTTTTGCAATATAGTTTTCACCTCCCTATTCGACACCTCAGCCCACAATTAGTCTGTGGGTAGTAATGACTAGCGACACGGTATTCGATGCCGTAGTCCTTCAAGAGTTTCTTCACATCTCTATTTACAAAGTGGCTACCCCCATCTGTTATCAACATTTTGGGGATCCCGGACCTAGGGATGATATGATCTCTAATGAATTTACAGACAGTCCTGCTATCTGCGGCTCGGGTTGGGATAGCCTACACCCATTTGGATAAGTAATCTATCGCAAGAAGGATGTATTCAAATCTGTGGCTTACACGGAATGGGCCCATGAAGTCGACGCCCCAGGCGTCAAAGACATCACAAATGATGACAGTTTGCATCGGCATCTCATCCTTGGAACCAACGGTTCCTCCCATTCGTTGGCATACTAGGCACGACTTTGCAAAGATGATGGCATCACGAAATAGAGTCGGCCAATAAAAGCCACACTGAAGTACCTTCCATGTGGTTCTCTTCCCGGAGTGGTGTCCTCCTGCCTCCAAGCTGTGGCATAAAGAAAGGACACTCTAGTATTCCTCCTGAGGAATACATCGTCTCTAGACACAATCTGATCCTTCAAACAAAAGGATCGGATCCTCCCAATAGTAATGTACAGAATCCGACTTTAGTCGGTCAATGTGGCTCTTAGGCTAATCTTCGGGAACCTTCTTGGAGACAAGATAGTTCACGATATTGGCATACCATGGGAGTAAGTCGACAACGAAAATTGACTCGTCAGGGAAGGAGTCTCGAATCGGTGAATCCTCGGAAGCATTAAGATCATTGAGACGGGAGAGATGATCAGCCACTACATTCTTTTTTCCAGGTTTATCACGAATGTCCAACTCAAACTCCTAGATAAGTAGAATCCACCTAAGAAGACGTGCCTTCACGTCCTTCTTTTCCATTAAATATCATAGTGTTGTATGGTCAGTGAACACAATTACCTTGGATCTAATTAAATGATATCTGAACTTATCCAAGGCAAATACCACCGCAAGCATCTCTTTTTTCGTAACTGTATAGTTACACTGAGAGGTATCAAGCACTTTACCTGCATAGTGTATTGTAAACGGGACGCTATCCCTCCTCTGTCCTAACACAGCCCCAACAACAAAGTCTGATGCATCCGTCATGATCTCAAAAGGCAGAGACCAGTCTGGGGCTTGTAGGATTGGGGCGTCCATGATCATTCATTGTAATAGCTTAAAGGCCTTAATACATTTGTGATCAATAATAAACTCCATGTCCTTTCCTAAAAGAACAGCTAGCGGTCGGGTAATCTTAGAAAAATCCTTGATAAATCTCCGATAAAATCCGACATGCCCGAGGAATGACCGCAACTATTTCACGTTGGTTGGTGGCTGGAGTCGTCTGATCACATCCACCTTGGCAGGGTCAACCTCCATTCCTCTCTTGTAGATGACATGCCACAACACAATGCCCTCCGTCACCATGCAGTGACTTTTCTCCTAGGAGAGCACCAGGTTAACCTCACAACACCTTTTAAGGACTCGATCCAAATTCCTAAGACAGGAATCAAAGGAATCACCGTGGACCGAGAAGTCATCCATGAAGACTGCCAGGAATTCGTCGACCATTTCGACGAATACAACAATCGTGCACCTTTGAAAAATACCGGGAGCATTGCATAACCCAAAGGGCATGCACCTGAAAGCATAGGTACCAAAGGAGCATGTGAAAGTGGTTTTTTACTGGTCCTCCGGAGCTATGGCTACTTGATTGTAGCCCGAGAACTCATCCAAGAAGCAGAAGAATTCTTTCCTTGCTAGTCTCTCTAGGATCTGATCAATTAATGGTAGGGGGAAATGATCCTTCTTCATCGTAGCATTCAGGCATATGTAATCTACCCAGACACGCCACCACGTGGGTACTCGCGTCACGATCTCCTCTCTGCCTTCGTTGGTGGTCGTCTGAATTCTCAACTTTTTCAGGAAAACATGGATCGGGGCCACCCATTTGGAGTCGGAGATGGGATAAATGAAACCCACGTTGCACCATTTCTCTACCTCCTTCTTCACCACCTCTCGTAAATTTGGATTGAACCGACGTTGGAATTCACGATAGGGTTTAGCTTCATTCTCCAAGTAGATATGGTGCGAACACAGAGCGGGATTTATCCCATAGAGATCGGAAATGCTCCAGCCTATTGCCATGCGGTTTTTCTCCAGGATCTCTAGAAAGCGAGATTCCAGATCCTCGGTCAATCGTGAGCTGATGATGATCGGATACTTCGTCTCTTTTCCCGCAAGGAAGCATACTTAATTATTGTGTGTAAAGGTTTGAGCTCAGGTAATGTTTGATCATCAAGGAAGTCTGACTCAATCGAATCTGGTTCAATGTTGGTAGTGGTTGGATCTGTCCTTGAAATTGCTGCCACCAATTCATTCGGCTCTGGAGTCAGATCGTCAAAGGTCTCCATGTTATCAGTGAAAGCCACGTCCGACCCATCATCCTCATCTTCTGATTGTCCTAAAGAGGGAAGGACTGACAGGCCCAGCTGGGACTCTAAGTCATCGAAGATGTAGGGGGATGAAAAGTCTTAGCTTTACTCGTTTCTAAGGACCTCACGAACTGACTCCTGCACAAGATCTTCTCCGGAGGGAAGGGACTCATCGGTGCTGGCTGGGTTCTGTCTCCATGGACCAACAGTGTCTACGTGAATGCAGTCTTCTTCGGAGGAAGAGTACTCAGTGCTGGATTCGAAATTCGGTCTCTGCCATCTAGTCTGCTTCATCTCAAGTTCCTCATCTCTGCCTGGAGTTTGGAACTGGAGCTTCCCAATCTTATAATCAAACAAGGCCCCTGCTGTTCTGAGGAAGGGCCTTCCTAATATGATCTGGGAATCTCTCCAATCACGAGGGGTTTCCATATCAAGGACGGTTAAGTCCACCATGTATTCCCGACCCTCGACTTTGATGACAACATTCCTCAATTCTCCTTATAAACTCTTGGTTGATTTATTTGCAAACTAAAGGAGAGCTCTAAATTCCTAAGAGGTCCGAGATTAAGACGCTCATAGAGGATTGTAGGCATTAGGTTGATGGAGGATCCGTTGTCTAGGAGAGTGTGTGCAAATGCAGTGTCATCAACATGACTCACCTCATAATGTGCACCCATGTCTCTTCGTTCCTTGGAAACAAGTTTTTTATTGCGCAAGCCGTGGCTACTGACAGGACGTGTTTCTCAACATGACTTTTGGTCTTCCTGCTAACCCTAGTAGGTGTGCATCTCACCTTAAGGTATTTCTGAAATGCAGGTGTCATTTCCACATACTTGTCGAAGGGAATTGTGACCTTGATGTGTTTATTGCAGAACTCTGCCATCTCAGGGTCATCTCTTTGGATTTTTTTAGTTTTCTTCTTTCCACCCGTAAGAACTCGAGGGAAAGAGATTATTGACTCCAAATCATATTCGGAAACTAAGAGATTCTCATTCAAAACTGGAACTGAGTTCTGTATAGGACTCAGACTCTGAAACTGACTCGGACTCTGACTATGACGAAAAGAAAACGTCTGCGGCAAGACCAGTGACGCATTTTCCGCGACTGCTCGAACATCCTCATCAGATGGAGGTGCGGGCTCTTCGTTGGTATCGCTGGACTCCCTACTGATGCAGTTCCCTTACTTCTTTAAGGACTCAGAAGTCCTCTTCTTCTACCGGTGGTGGTGATGGTGGTGCTGCTCCTCCGCCTCCAAGTTCTCCTCAGGTCGAAACTTGGCGGCTTCTTCCTCCTGTGCCAGTGCCCGATCAGGTACGATCACGGTCCTTCCGCTCTTGAGGGACACATGGTTTACATTATCATATGAAAGGATCTCATGTTCAGATAAAGAGTTATCTGAATAGTATACCTGATCTCGTGGTCGGTTCTGGTCTTGATTCAGGCTATTCGGGTTGGCCTGAAGCTGGGCGGGAATTGGGGTCTTTGGCGCCATCTATTGGTTCTAGATACGAGAAACACGATTCAGATCGATTCTCATATCCAGATAGTCATTCTGGATCTGTTGGACCCTATCAATCAGGGTCTAAATCGCCAAGGTGAGGGATTCCAATTCAGTGGGTTGGGCGGGTTGATGCTGACTCGAGGATGAGTTCCTATACTAACTCTGCTCGCCATGCCGGTACTGTTGTTGCTGATGGAAAGGTGGCGGGCCCTGTTGGCCTGAGTAGAACGTGCGCTGCTGCTGGTGGTGCTGTTGAGGCTTTTACGCTCGTTCGGGTCTGGACTGTGCGAAGCAGGGTGCGGGGACGGAGCCGTTTTCCTGGTAAGCTAGGGAAGGTCAGTGGGGCTGACCGTTCCCTATCCCTGACTGTCTGTCGACATGGTCATGGCTGTACCACAGCCCGTTGATCTCGAACACCTGCGGAGGCTCCTCGTATCCTGTCTCCACTTGTGGGGGTGCATACTGGTCCTGCTGAGTGTAAGTATGTTCCTCGACCCATCTACTCTGAGGCCCCGGTACCTGTTCGTGCACAAGATGGACTCAGTGTACAGGTACAGGTGGTGCAGAAGGGGCAGGTAGCTTTATCTTGGCTACCCTCTCAGTAAGTTCCTGCACTTGTTTCGGAAAATGCGAAAGAGACTCAAGGTCAGTGACCCTCTTGTGAATCTGCTCGACCATGGTTAATTTGTCTGCTATTATCCCCATGTTAGGGATAAGATCGTCCGTCAGATTCGTTACAGTGCTCAGTGTGGTCTCGTTGGAGAGGCTCGAAGGACACAACTGATAGACCCTGGTGGCCTGAGATCTGCCTGTTTCCGCCATCTGCTCTAGGATCTTCCATATGAGGTCTTCATTTTTGTTCAGATTGCTTCCTCCACAGGTGGCACTCACTAACCCCTACATCTCTGGGGTCATGCCACATAACAAGGTCTGGACTAAAATCGTCTTTGAAATGCCATGGCAAGGGCACTTCTGAATTAGGTCATTAAACCTATCCCAAGCTTCATGGAATGGTTCCGTGGGTCCCAGGGAAGAACTAGAGATCTTTGTTCTCGTTTGATTAGTCCTACTGATCGGGTAGAACTTCTTCAAAAAAAGGTCCTTGAGCTACATCCAGGTTGTACATATCACCCCAAAATTTTTCAACCAATGAGCAGCCTTATCTCCTAAGGCATATGGGGTGGCCTTTAGCCTAATATAATCTTGCCCAACCCTAGGGTGACTAAGGTTGTTACAAACAAACTAGAAGTCTCTGAGGAAGGCGTATGGTTCTTCATGTGCATTTCCATTAAACTTCGGAAGCAGGCTCAGAAAGTAGGGCCAATCAAATTCAGACTATATAAACAAACAACGACCAATCGTCCTAACTGCATGTGGGACGGGCTTATAGCATGTGAAACTAATCACTACCTCATAAGGGCTTCTATGTTCCCTTGAAAATCCACCTATTGAAAATCAAGCTGGACTTTTGGAGCTATTTTCTTAAGCTCGAATGCTTCGGGGGGAACCGTTGGTGCCAACCAACTGTGCATCTCATTTTTTGCTGGGTTATACGCATCAACCATTGGTCGGTCAATTCCTCCTACTGTAATAATCTGTCCCATCCTTTCCGTGAGATCAACATTTTGTTGTTCGGCGGTGGCGAGACGGGCAAGGATTTGCTGGAGTGGGTCATCTCGGTGTTCTTCCTCATCTGGGGGTCACTTAGGTGGCATCTTGTCCTCTAGCCCTGTGTAAAGAAGATGGTCTTGGTTAGAGGGCATATCAAGGAAGGGGTTCTTACCGAGGCGATGGTCTTCCTCGGTAAGATCAAAGGAGAGAAAATGGTTGGTTTGAGAGTAGCCACCCTGGGTTTGAGGGATCCAGAACTCAAGAGGGTCATGAGCTCTGGTTGGTCCAAGTTGTGCTTGGGCCGATGAAGATGAGCTTCGTGGGGGGCTCAGAGAAAGATTGGCAAATTGGGAGTCGATATCCACTCAGTCAGTCATCTTGGATTGACAAGAATAAAAATTGGGAGTTCTAAGTGAAGATAGGATTTTACTCCTACCTGAAGCAAGCAATTGAATCCAAACCTTGTGTTTTCACACTCAACACGGTGGAGGACCCGAAACCGAGTCTGATTAGTCTGGTTGATTTTAAGTGTGATTTTCAAGCAAATAACAAAGGTTATGTGGCCTATACGGAAGTCTGCTCAGAGTCGGATGCGTCTTCCATGTTTAGCCTGTCGCCTAAGATACCTGCATCCTTCCTTTCTTCGCTCCTATCCCAAGTTGATGGATTCAAAGACCTACCCCTATCTACCTGCAAGCAGGCGGAGGCTGACAAGGCTGGAACTTCACCCCGAGGGGATACTAGCAACCTGTCGCGAAGTACCGGTGGTTCACCCTTGACTACCTATGAACAGGCGGAGGTTACTTGGTAATAGTCAGTGAATCTAAAAAAATTCAACTCATGATATTTGCTAGGATTAGTTGGTACGTGATATGGAAGGTGGGGATTTGGGCTCTGCCTTAAGGTATTCACACACACTCAAGTACCCTCACTCAGCCTGAAAACAAGGTTGGGGTTAATCTCCCGCAAGCAGAATTTCTGATTTTATTGATTTTTTGGTCAATAATGTTAGAAGTCCTGGTTTTAAGTTAAGTTATCACTGATTAATCCAATCTACACAGCAAGCCTATCGTCCAGTCACAATTTCCTTTTTACCTAAGTTTTGAAAAATCAAGAGAGAGAAATCGAGAAAAGTTGATGCACGATAAATCAATGATGTGTATGTTGAGTGTAGAATACTTACAGTGATCCCTTCTCTTTTATGCAGGATGTAAAATAGAATTGAAATCTTTTTACACTACATGCAAATGCAGATGACAAAATCCGCTCCTAGACAGGCAGTTCTATTAGCGAGTGAAGCACAAGTTCAATTTGATTAGATCTGCGGTCTAAGTGCGTCTTTTATGTGATGTGTGGTCCTAAGAAATTACAAGCACAAGCAAATCCTAGAGTGGCTCGAGGAGCTGCTAGTGCAAACCTAGTCTAAAATTCAATACACACAACACACAGGGACACGTTTCCACTATTTTTACATATGCGAGAGCCCAAATGGGAACCACTGGAAATGATGCAAAAATAATGAAAAATAAAAAATGAAAAATTACAAACCCTCTCAAATCACTCAAAAAATTAAAAATACAGGTTCCTCGAAGCGCATCGGGACTCCTCGTGTTCCTTGCACAAAAACAAATTGAGGTCAGAAGAAGGACGACATGAAAATATTTAAAAACAAAAGACAGAAAAATATTTACAAGAAAACCGGGGGTCAGACTACCCAGGGATGGAAAATCAATCACTTAGAAATTGACTAGAAATTAACCTAAGCCGTGCCTCCTCGGCAACAATGCCATTTTGAAGAGTGTCGTACTACCCTTGTTAATTCCATCAAATTAATGATTAGAATTAATGTCGTGTCATTCATTGTATCGAGGTAATACAAACTAATCAAAAAAACCACTTTTAATTAATGTCGATTTAACCACAAATGGCAAATTTATTTTACTTGGGCAAGCTCAAGGTCGAACTTCGGGAGGCAGCTGTCTCCTTAGGTAGATTTTAAGCAAATTTCAGAGGTCGGATTCACAGAGATATTTTGGTATTTTTCAACAATTTTTATGCAATTAAGACAAGACACATGTAAAATCAGGCCAGTTTACAAGTTAAATCAGAAATGTGATCAGATTAATTCCAAAAATTATGAAACTTGGCCAGATGGTGAAATGCAATGAAATTAAGCTACACTATTTTTTTGGATTTTTCTGAGACTTTATGAATTTACTGTGAATTAAATATGAATGCAAGGTGATTTTGACTAATTTAATTTTAATAAATACCAAACACTTTATTTCCAGATATAAAAATTATCCTAGATAGATCTAAGTATGATGAATCCAAGAAAATTGATAAACCTAAAATTCTATGTGAATTGGACCTATTAAAAATCAATTAAGGAAACCACAAATGAATTTATTCAGCCTCGAGATGCGTGCAAATGTGTTGATTTTTGGGCACAATGTATACTAAATTATCTTAAGTCTAATGTGAATTTATGGTGATTTTTGGAGCAACAGAGAATTACTACAAATTAAAAGGCATAAAATGACAAAATATGAACAAATTTCACCAATTTAATAATACATGCTGACAAGGACTTAAATGAAATCACCTATAATGCGGGGGACATGTATGAAAAATGCCCACAAAACACGCACGCCTCAGGTGGTGCTCCTGGCAGGGACTAGGTTGAGCATTGGGCCGGGCCAACCCGACCCGACCCGAAATCCGGCCCGCTTAGCCCAACCCGAGCCCGAGCCCGAACTTGAAATGGGCCGGGCTCGGGCCTTTTTTAGGCCCAATTGCAATTTCAGGCCGGGCTCGGGCCTTATAGGGCCCAAACCCGTAAATCCCGATAGCCCGAACCCTATATATATAGTAAGATTGGTAGCATGGAACACTAACAAAGATAAATTATATACCATTTAAAATTATGAAATATACATGTTTCATATTGCATTTATTTGTTACTTTGTATTGATATCATCTGCCTGAGACTAGAAGGTTATTGTTGCTTATCTTTGCCACAAGGTTCTAATCAAGAAGAACATTCGTCGTCTTAATGTTATTTCTAAACAATCCGGGAACTATTTCAATATGCATTCGCTATGAAACTGGATGTCGTGCTTCATTAACATAGGTTTTACAAACTCGTATCAAATACATATATTGCTATTTCAGATGCAAAATATGCATCTATTTTTAAATGCATTTGAGATAAATGTTGGGGCATCTAAATGGGCCGGCCCGACCCGAGTCCGACCCAATAATCTTCGGGCCGGGTTCGGGTTTGGGCCTACATTTTTAAAAATAAACAGGCCTAGGGCCCTGCCTATTAGCCCATATACCAAAATGGGTTTGGGCCGGGTCAAGGCAAACCTGGCTCGAACCCAGCCCATGCTCAACCCTAGCCGGGACTGAAATGCAATTTGTAAAACTTCAAGGGGCCTCAGTGCAATTTTCCCAGATCGCACGTGAGAGACATGTGAGGTCCCAGGCTCGGGTGACTTCGGAGGCTTGTATGGAGTCTCGGGGGTGCTGTAGGCTCGGACGTGGCTTGGGCTAGCATCAAGGGATCCGAGCCTAGAGGCCGGGGAGGAGGCTCGGAGGAGGTGACGTGACGTGCTTGGAGCCATTAGATCAGAATCGATCCAACAACATCTGGAGCTCGCTGGAGATGAACACGTGGATGATCGATAGCCGTTAGATCAGAATCGATCCAACGACATCTGGAGCTCGGGGAAAGCGGTGACGTGGCGTGCTCAGAACCTTCTGATCATGCGGATCGGACGACTATTGTACTTCCTTCTCAAATGGTCTGCCGCCTCCTGCGGCAGAGGTGGATGCGCTCCGACGAAGAGCTTCTTGCTCCGCCTCCTTCTCCCATCGTCGATGAAGCTCTCTGGCGGCTCCCAAGTAGCTGGGAGGGATCCTGGAGGTGTCCAATAGCTATAGGAGGTCTCAGGAGCGGTTGAGGAAGTCTGAAGAGCGGCGGCGAGAAGGTCGAGGAAGCTTCGATGAGGCGTCCTGCCAATCAAAGATAATGTACCTGCAGTGTTAGCTTGAATACCAGAGGCGTACAAAGTGATTGTGGGGTGAACAGGAGTGCGGAGGGAGGCCTGGAGTGGCGCGAAGATGGTCCGGTAGTGCTGCTCTGCGAAGGTGGCGGAGCTCTCGTCGACGTGAGGTGTGGTGTGTCGTCTGAGAAGATGGATATGGGCGCGAAGATGCCAGCTCCGAGGTGGAGCTCGGAGGATGGTCAGAATGGGGTGAAGATGCGCGGAGGATGCGAATAAAATTGGTAAAAGTGAAGAAAATAGAGAATAAGGTCGGAGGGGCGATGGAGGTTGCTACATGTGGAATGGAGCTCAGATTTGTGCTCCTGGTCGTCGCTCGAAGGGTGGTAGTAGTCCTGAGCTCGTGCAGCTCATGGAGGAAGCTGCAGCACGGCGGAATTGGCCGTGGATCTCGCCGGAGGGATTGCAGCTGTCGTCGCTCGACTTCTTGCCGAATTATTGTCACCAATAGGAAGGTAGGAGCTAGGGGAATCTCCCCGTAGTGGCAGATGATGCTGACGGTCGACAGGGGTGGAGTATCTATAGGTGGAAGGTGACGGTGACAGGTGATGAGGGGTGATGTTGGTGGTGGTCGTGGGATGACGTGGAAGCGGGTTATGGCGATCATGGAGGTCGGTGAGGATGAAGGAAGAGTGGGCTACAAGATGGAGGCGGTAGATGCGGAGAGGGTGGCCGGAGTGGATCCCAAAATGGGAAGGGGGTGACTCGTTGGTGAGGTGGGTGACGTGGAAGCGGCATCTGCGGGAGGTAGATGACGATGTCCGGACTGTTGGATCGAGCGATCCAACGGACAGGAGAAGGACGCGATGGTGCGGCTGAGATTAAATTAGAGGCGATGAGATCAAGGGATCAAGGGTGCAGGGCGCACCACGTGGCGGATGGAGGTGAAGGCGCTAGCGTGCGGTTGTGATGATGGCTAGATTTTGATCAAACGGTAGAGATCCAAAGCGAGATGAAAGGCTAGGATTGAGAGCTTCTAGCGAAGATCAGAGGGCTCCTAGCGCTACACGTGTCGTGCAGAGGGTGTGGCGCTAGCGAACATCTATGATGGAGTTGGTGGGTTGATCGTGCAGTGGTGGTGATCTGGATGATGAACGGTGAAGATGAAGGCGAGATCGAATGGTGCGGACGTCGCCACGTGGCGCAAGGAGGGCGTGGCGCTGGCGAACGGCCTAGATTGGATCTAGGCTTGATCGTGCAGCTGAGAAGCACTGCGAAGATGGATGGCCCAGATCAATAGAGAAAGGACAAGATCGAACAACGGGAAATGAAGGTGCATGGCGCGCCATGGAGCGGGCTGCGTGGTGCAATCAGAGGGCTCCACGTGGCCTGCTCTAAATGGCTGAAAAAGAAAATGGATTTGGAGAGAGAAGGAGGCCGAATTTGGAAAAACTCAAAACATAAAAGTTGTAGATTGGGATGAAATCTACAAGTTTCATGTTTACCAAAAATGGAGATGAGGTCAAATAAGATACAAAAATATAAGAGTACAAATATACATACATATAGTACACAAAGGGGCCCAAAAACCCAAGTTTTGCATACGAGCTCCGTTTTAAATGAAATTAGTCTCATTTTGAAGGTCTCTGAATGTGTATTAATATCAAAGTAAGTAGACCTAGATCGGAGGTTGTATGAGGTGGATATCTGCATTCTAAGGTCTGGGGTCTCCAACTGGGTTTGGGATTTTTATTGAGTATTTTTACAAGAAGAAGACCATGCCCTTTTGCCTTGTATTATTAATTAGTAATATACACAGTATAGAGTCAGTTTTATTGACTTGGGAGGGGAAATAAAATACAGGTAAATAGGTGAATATTGTACAGATGGATTAGGCTTCATATTTAATGCAACTATGGATGCTAAAATGCATGTGTTGTGGATACATGTATGAATGCTATCTATGCAAGATAAAGGGAGATATGCTGCTAAATATTAAGGAACAAGACTTTATTTTCAACTTTAAGAGTGATGAATCACAGATTCATCAGCGTGCGTGCGGCCTTTGAGGAAGCACAATCTTCGAGTGAAACGGTGCATCCTTTGAGAGATTGAACTAGAATCGGCGAACCGTTCACCGATCGGCGAACGGATCGTCGATTCAAACCTTCCTCCCTCCTATAAAAGCCCCATGCCTCCTCACCATTCCTCATAGAGCATTTTCCCTGACAGGGCATGCTCCACGAGCAAATACCCTATCAGGGCATCACTTTATATTTTACCATTCTGGGCATCGATCGGTGAACCATTGTTCGATCAGTGAACAGTTCGCCGATCAACGTCGCTAAGCACCAAAATTCAACACGTGTGAGCGCGGCCTTTGAGGAAGTGCAATCTCCGAGTGAAACGACGCGACCTTTGAGGGATTAAGTTGGAATCGGCGAACCATTCATCGATCGGAAAATGGTTCGCTGATTTGAGTCCCTCCTATAAAAGCCCCTCGCCTCCTCACCATTCCTCACATCTCACATCTCCTCCTCTCTTCATACACTCATCTCAATTCCTCCCGTCCAACTGCGCAATGGTCTTCCTCTTTTCTCGCATTATCCCTCAACTGCTTTTCATCAGCAACATGCATATTTAAATAATTTAAAATTTATATTATTGTTACCTCGTATATTTATTTACTAAATGTTGTGGTTTTTTTATGGAAAATAATCTTTGTTATTTTACATAAAATAATCTATGTCATTGTACATAAAATAATGTTCCTCAATTTAAGGGAAATATATGATTTTTGCATTATCTATTTCTCGTAGACGCAAACCCATTTCATTTAATTGTGCATATATGCCCTTGTCAAAGGAAGTTATTGTTAGGTGTATATCATGTTCATGAAAAGTGTACTTAGGTATATTTATGTAATTTAATTATGTATTATTTAATTAAGTATTTTTATTATTTGTATTTCATTAAGTATATTTAAATAAATGTGTTTAATTATTACATGAATTTAAATAAATGTATTTAATTATTACTTATTTTAAATAAATGTATTTAAATAAATGTATTTAATTATTAAGTATATTTAAATAAAAATATTTAGTTATATTAAAAAACTTAATTAAGTATTATTATTTATTCATCTTTAATTATTAAGCATATTAAAATAAATGTATTTAATTATTAAGTATATTTAAATAAATATATTTAATTAGATTATAAATATTAATTAAGTATTTTTATTTATTCATATTTAATTAAGTGTATTGAAATAAAGGTATTTAATTATTAAGTATATTTAATTAAAAGTATTTAATTATTAAGTATATTTAAATAAATGTATTTAATTCTTAAGCATATTTAAATAAATGTATTTAATTATTGAGCGCATTTAAATAAATTTATTTAATTAGATTGAAAATCTTAATTAATTATTTGATTTATTCATATTTAATTAAGATTATTTAAATAAATATATTTAAGTATTATGTGCATTTAATTAAATATATTTAATTATTAAGTATATTTATATAAATGTATTTAAGTAAATGTATTCAATTATTAAGTGTATTTAAATAAATGTATTTAATTAGATTAGAGTTCTTAATTAAGTGTTTTATTTATTCGTATGTAACTAAACGTATTTAAATAAATGTATATAATTATTAAGTGTATCTAATCAAATGTATTTAATTATTAAGTGTATTTAAATAAATGTATTTAATATTAAGTGTATTTAAGTAAATGTATTTAATTATTAAGTGTAATTAAATAAATGTATTAAGTGTATCTAATAAATATATTGACTTCCCTCTTTCATAAAATGTGGACAACCTTACTACATTGTATGTCTCCTGGAATGGTAGAATCGTCAATGAAAATTGTAGTGTCGGTTACGAAGGGTGTAGCAGTTAGATGATATGCCTACCCTCAGCCACTCGAAGATCTCGTATCGAGGGTATGTGCCATAACTGGTTAAAACCAAGACCAATATAATGTATGAGTGACATGTAGATGGACAATGAACATCAACACATTCTGTCCAATTGTTGTTTCTGATAATCAGACTATTAGGTTGATGTTAAATATTGCTCATTTGCTCTAGATGATGCAATTGATGGTAGAAGCCGATCAAATAAAAAATCCTCAATTCAACGCATCTAATGTCGCCCAATCATTTTGAAGAGGACTAGAAGAGCAAGATGTGCCTGTAGAGGACGAGAACAATGATGACGTAAACGATGTTGAGCGGAGTGCTTGAGAGAAGGGGATGGATGGTTGGGCCCTCCTCAGATGAAGGGCTAGGATTGGGTTGTTGTTGCTGTGGCAAAGTAGAATCCATATAAACATCACAGATGGACTCACAAATGAAAAACCCTTTCCTTTATTACCAGAATAGTCCTGATATACAACAACAGAAGGAAATGCAACAGGAATAGAAATGGTGGCCTCAGTACCACCCTCGGCATCTGGACTTGCAGCATCAACTCCACACTCTGGCTCAGCATCATCTCTGGTGGCATCAGCACCACCTCCTGAATCTGGTGAAGTGACGACCTCAGTATCGTCAGCTGGGTCTACACCCATGTTGCATCAGCACCACCGTCATCATCATCATGAACGGCATCAGCACTGCTCTCCTCCTCATCTGACGCTCCAGAGTCCTCATGTGGTCGTCGCTCAGATGAGGCGCTGCTGGCCGGTATCCTACCGCTCCTAAGTGTAACAAAGTCAGCATAAAACGTGTATGCAGAAATATGACCAAGTGAATCACTAGGAGTTGTAACCTCTATAAACTCTACTTGCTCAGATTTCCTCTTCAGGTTGTTCGGACTCAGCTCGATCTGTGCAGGTATGGAGGCCTTGCCTCTCACTATATCCCTCATCTTCTGTCTGAACTCATCCATCTCCCGTCTGAAAGTAGCTTGCTGCTCGGAAACATGGCGGGCTAGATCCTCAAGAGCTGGGTTCTCATAGGCTGGCCCATGAGAACCGGATGGGTGGCCTCTCTGGAAGTGAGGATGCTGCTGCTGGGTAGGATGAGAGGGATACTTGGATGAAACTGCTGAGGCTGTTGCTGCTGCCTTCAAGACTATCCCTGCTAATATGGACGAGGACCATGCTGCTGGTAAGACTGTGGTTGTGGCTGTAGGAACTGGGGTTGCTATTGCTGCTGCTGCTGGCTGAACTGGCCACCTCGAACTGGAGGCTGCTATTGGGAAGAGGCACCTCTGATCGACCAACAGAATCCGGGATGGTCTTGTCGGATCCCAGGCTGAGGTCGGTCATACCAAATCCTGTTGACGTCCATCAACGGCTCCTGCTCATAAGTGGGTGGGGGGAGAACTGCCGGGGGTTGATCCGGCTGGTAGACCACCATCTGAGTGTCCTCAGATGGTGGTGGTTGGTAGTACTGCTGCTACTGTTGGAACGACTCCTCCTGAACATGGTGAACCTGTCTGGACTGGCTGGAGTGCTGGGATGAGCTGCTGCTGCCGCTGGGATCTGCCCGTGACCTGAGATGGGGTTGAGAAGCCGTCTGTGCCTCCTGGAGACACATGATCCGGGTCTTCAGGTCACTCATCGTCTGTGCCATCTGATCTATTTGAGACATGCCCTGGCACTGCTTCTTCTCAATCAACTCGATCTGGTCCAACTTCTAGCTGATAATCCCCATATCAACGTCCGTCGACTCTACCTGTGTTGCGGCTGCTGATGATGTAGAAGGACTGGCATCAACCCTTGCTATCTTCTGATAAGACACGACCTATGGTTGGGGCTTCCCCGGTGTATATAATCGGGTCTGGGACATCACCATGTAGTTCTCTGCCATCTCCTTATAGATGGCCCAGACATGATTCTCATCCTTGGCAAAATATGAGCCTCCACAGGATGCATTCACTAGCCCTACAGCTCCGGTGTAAGCGTGCAGAAAAAACTCTGGACAAGGTTAGGATTGGATATATCATGGTGAGGGCACCTGTCTGTGAGCTCCCTGAATCTGTCCCATGACTTGTGAAAATTGCTCATTGGGGAGCATGGAGAAGTTGTTGATCAGGGCTCTGACTGTATTCGTCCGGCTGAGTGGGTAGTACTTGTTGAAGTACTCGTTCCGGAGCTGTTCCCAAGACGTGACGAATCTCCCTAGGTGCTTCAGCCAGTCGACTGCTCTGTCTATGAGGGAGAATGGAATGGCCATCATCCTGATGGTGTCCTCGTCCACAAGGCGATCGTGGACAGTACTACAGATCATCTCGAACTCCTGGAGATGGAGGTGTGGCTCCTCTGTGGCGAGTCCTTGGAATCGGGGTAGAAGCTGGATCGTCTGCGGTGGGAGCTTGAAATCTCCCAAAATGGCTGGCAGCACTATCCATCTATGGGTCAGAGTAGCACCAGGGTTGTGCAACTCCCTCATCAGTCGTGTAGGTGCTGCTGGTTGTGCGGGCTCCTCAGGGTCTCCACCCTCAGGAATCTCTGGTTCTTTGCCTCCACCGGCTCTGTGCTGCTCTCTACTGGCTCTCAGCTGCTCCATCTCTTGATGCATGTCCTCAATGAAAGCCCCCGGTCTCTGATCTAACGTTGCATGGTCTCAAGAGGCTAACAGGGTGTTGTTGATGGCACCCTTGTCAAGTATGTAAGTCTGAGTCCTGTTGGGTCCATCGGTGCACTCCTCACTGCTGGCCATGATCTCTGCAAAGGCAAAAGACCCAAACTCAAGTGCCAATAAATCATCAACTGTCTGTTGTGGTCTCTGCTCGGGTACCTCAGGACTAGTAGAAGGGTGATCGAGGGGGAATAGGACGGAGTCAAACTCGGGTTCGGAGAGCGGGTCTCGGCTCTCACAAACCAACCTAGATGAATGGGCTGGAGTGCTCGAAAGCGATGCAGCCAGAGGTTGCCTAAGGGATCTCCTTCCCATCATCTTGATGTAGCGAGTAAGGCGGATGAGATCTGGAAAACACACAAGATCAGAAAGCAAACCTCCACTTCACCTACTCACGCAAAGCTGATGACCGTAAAGGATCGGTCTTTTATCTTGTTAGTTTTATTAGGTGATAAAATAATCTTTCAGAGTGATTAAGCGAGCTAGTAGGAACCCAATGCTCCTAACAGACTATCCTGTATAAAAGGCTGGTAGTCTGCCAAGAGTTCAGGTATGGCTCTATCCTAGTGTGCGGGTCACTTTCTCGCTCATCCAAAGAATATAATGAGGGTATTACTCTCCCAAGACAATTTTTTTCGATGAGGTGTCTTTTATGATTAAGTGTGTTTAGCAGTCCCAATTTTATAGTTTTTCCGTTTAGGTATTTTTCAAGCAAACAACACCTAACAAAATTTTCAATTCTCCTGATTATTTTAAGTCCAAAACAGAGGGAGAAGTCGAAAAAGCCGACACGATGATGCATGCAGAGTAAGAAATGCATACCTGACTCCTGCTCTCTACATGCAGGGTGATCCACGCATAAATGTAAAGACAGAATTAAACTACTATATGATGCAAGAAGAAATCAGCCTTAGACGAAGCACTTTGTACACGCGAAGAACGGTAGCTAGCCAATCAGACTAAGTCCGGAGTCTGATCTTGGGAACCACTCGGTGCCTGCCACAACGGGTCCTGCCAGCACTGTATGTGGTTCCTCACGGCACGTGGACTCAAGCCTAATTAAACTAACTTTTTCTTTGTGATTTAATAAATAAGGTCCAATTAATCAATCTATAGGTGCAGGTAGATAATTAGGATTGGGACTTAATTAATTACGTCACAATCATATAAAATCCTAAGTCTTGGGGCCAAAACATTCGAAAATCAGATAGACAGTAAAAGGGTGGAAAAAAAACTGGCGAGAATCTGTGGTGAGGTCCCCCGAGCACACCAGTGCTCGATGCAACAAACCCCAAAACAATCACCAAGTCTAAGTCTAGTGTCTGTCCTGTATTATAATAATAATAGCAGAAAATAAATCTAAGTGTACTCTAAACTACACTACAGCTCCCCAACCTCCTGCTCCTCTCCTACGCTCTCCTACGGCTCGATGCAGAAAACGAGCCGCCTCCAAGTCATGTGGGTGCCTCGGCTTTCCGAAGATCACCGTCCTCGCTCGTCGGGCCCTCGCAAGAAAGACAGAACAGGAATTGTGTCAGTCCACAGTTATTTAAAAATGTATTAGATATAGCAGAAAATCAAACAAGGAAAACTGACTACTAAGCCGTGCTCCCAGGCAACGACGCCATTCTGATGACCCAAAAATCTCGCTACTTGGGTTAAGTAATAATCAAGGTCGTCGTGACCCGAATAATGAATCTAAGTCAATCAAGAAAAAGAGAGACCACCAAAATAAAAAATCAAACAATCAATGTGGCAAGCGGTCTTGCTATTTATTTTTACGTGGTATAGCTACCAGGGTCGAACTCAAGGAGCATGTGATGCTAATGCTACGAAGTAGTCGAGAATTCCAAAAAGTTAAAAAATGGTGGTTTTTAATTTTTCAAATTTTTTATGATTTTTACTGTAAGAAAAAGGATAAAAGAACTCCAAAAATTCACAATCCAACAATTATTTAAAGCATAAAAAACACTCAGAAAATTCAAAAAAAAATATTTTTGTGGTTTTAAAATATTCATATGTTTTTATGGATTTTAGGGGATTTTTCTGATTTTAATTAATTTTCTAAAAATGAAATAAAAGAAAAACAACAAATAATGTACAACTAAGATCAAAAGGTAAGTTAAAATTACTTAAAATGCCTGTAAAATCCCAACAACAACTTTATGATACATTATAAAATAAAAACTAACTATAACAGAAGAAAACCCATTTTTTAAAAATTTTATGAATTTTTAACGATTTTTCTTAATTTTTAGTCTTTTTCAATTTTTATGGGTTTTATAGATAGGAATGAAACAAATATTAGACAGAAATTAAAACACAATAAAACACATAAGCTGAATTTTTTTAGAATTTTTCAAGTCTATTTAATATTTTTAGTTGATTTTATCATACATACAGTGACACTTTTTAGGATTTTTGAACTTTCAAAAATATTAAACGAAGGCAAAACACAACAAAAAATTCATAGAAATTCCTACACCATGGCAGGAGCCATGTACCAAAATTTCATGAATTTTGGACAATATTTTCTATTTATTAGATTGAAAATATAACACACAACATACAAGGACCAAACTGTAATTATTGTAAAGTTTTCACCCAAACTGTAATACGTTGAACTAGTACAGGGCTGAAATTGCAAAAAATCCAATTCCGCATGTGGGAGATACATGAACCAGTAACTCAGAGGTATAAATGCAAATACGAATAATAAAACTTCAAGAACAACTATAAAGTCCAAGGCCTGCAATGCAAATAACCCAGAATTCACGTGACAGACCACGTGATGCACAAACATAGGGACTAAAATGCAAATAACAGAAGAACACGGTCCTAGATACAAAATATCCAAGATAAAAACAACTACAGAAAATGTTTACAGGTGTAATACAGAAATGTAAACAGATAGGAGGGCCTAAGTGCAAATACCCTTCTTATTAGCGATCCAACAGTCGACCTCATCCACTTATGATCGGATGGCTGAGCGCAATAGGATAACGGTTCGACGATGGACGGCTACAGGGAGATCCTCAGATGGATCGAATGGTCGAGACTCCTCGGATGATGGATGGCAACGATTAGAACTGGAGGACGCCTTGATCCGACGACAGGGATAGCTCCGGAAAGAACAGCGAAGAACTCGCCATCAGCGAGCTTCGATCGACCGATACGTGCTACAGGAACGTCCTCTGGGGCTGCTCGGATGGGGAAAAGGATGCTGGCGACTGTCCACAGCAATGGCGATGCTCCGATGAGTCCCAGTCCGTCGGGAACGGCCTAGTGAAGCTGAGATCTTGAAATAAAAGCGAATAAGGAAGAATCTAAGTTACCTAGTGAATGAAATCGTCTGGGCTAAAGGTCAGGGACCTCTGGGGGTCTTCGCCTCGATCGTTCGACGGGTCCAGAGACTGGGCTCTCCTTGCGGTGGAGCACGACAATGAGTTCGTTGGACCTAAGGCTTCTAGGCTCGAATCCTCTCTACAACGACCTCGAACGCACGCTGCCATTCGTGGGTGGAGGTGGAGATCATCAGAGATGAGGGGGTGGCCAAAGATAATCAAGAAAATGGAGCTCCCCGAGGTTTTATACTTTGCAGGATCCGAGAAGTGTGGAGCGCGGGCGCACGAACCGAGGGCGGATCCCTAGAGGAATCGTCGGGCGTGGGTCATGGATCGTCCCTCGATAATCGGAGCGAAAACCAAATGGTGTGGTGATCGGATCGGTTCGGGGAAATTAGGAGAAAGTCGAGTGAAAACCGGATCCAGGCGAAGAAAGGTCTAGGGGGGGGCAGTTGACTGGGGTCAACAATCCGCCCTGAACCAATCAGGTGCAGCACGGGAAGAAGACAAAATAGGCTAAACAATAAAATAGCTAAAAAATCAAAAAATAAATAGATTAAAAATAATAAATGAATTTAAATTTAAAAATAAATAAAATAAAAAATGTTCTCATTTTTCAAGGTATTTTCTATGATTTTTATTTATTTTTATGAAAAATAATTTATGGCATAGACAATATGTTGTATTATATACATGTATAAAATACCTATGTATTTTGTATAATTATTTTTATTTTCTTTTATTTGTAAAAATACCCCAATTTTATATTTTAATTATTTAACACATAATTTTTGGAGTGTAGAAATATTTTTATTTTTATTTTTATTACTTATTTACATGTATAAATTAAATAGGTAATAATAGATATATACATGCATTATATACAAGGTGGGAGAGAATTTTATTTTGTTTTTATTTAATTTGTCTAATTTTTGTTTTATTTTTAGAAGTATATACATGGGGATAAAAACACCTTTTTATTTTTGTAAAAATAAATTATATATACATAGGTGGTAAATTTGTACAAGGTAGAGTGGCCCTCTCTCTCTACTTATTTTATTTGGCGATCAGGCCCATGTTGGACCCTCTCTTGGGCTCAGGTCACTCAATATTTATTCTAAATATTTCCTTCTTTTTATTTTATTATTTATTCTTTTATTTTTGCACAAATACATGCTAATTATTAAATATTAACAAATGCATGCTTATTGATAATTTATTGTATTTACAACTATATACATGATATTTTGCCGAGATATTTAGCTAAAATAAAAGAATAAAGAGTGATGAATGAGTATTCATCACCAGGCTGAGGGTTTGAGACCCTGATTATAGAAAGGGAATTTGTCAGGGTAGTATTGGAGGATTGGTTGAGGCGACGTGCGGCGACATAAGCTTACTAGATCAACGCAATCTTCAATCCTAAAGTGTCCACAACTTCGGAGTCCATATAGTGGTGAGGTAATTCCCTGGACTAATCCTTGACGTGGAATATAAAGGAATATGACTTAAATTAATGAGAAGGAATGGAACTTTTTGTAATAATAACTTTTTGAAAAATTACACAATTGTTTACTTTTCTCTTCTTCATTACTTGGCATTTGCTAATTGTTATCTTATGATTTATGGAAAATTCAACAGGTGACGGTGAGCAATCGCAGGACTTTAGTAATCCAGCCAGCTTGTATATAGACATCCAGCCAGCCACAGTAGCCTTACTTTGAAGATAGTTAGTAATCTTTTAGTGTATTTCCTTCCAGCTGATGTACATGTAAATGGTTGTAGTGGGACAATGAATCATGCAAACTGTATTTTGTGAATAGAAAAGTGTTGAAATACTTCCTTCTGAGTATTTTTTAAATTGCAGTCTATTTCTGAATGTTAGTTGTGATTGCTGAATACATTATTGTTGAGTAATCAGATCCAGATATGGGAGGATCCAACGTCCCGTAAATCAGGATCGTGACAAAAATTCTCTAACAAGATCGGAAGATTAAATATGATGAAATTAATTCTATGCAATTTTTTAGAATTTTATGATGTAATATGAATTAATTACGAGTTAAATATGCATGCGTGGTCATTTTTTGTAAATTAATTATAATAAATAGAAAAACTAATTATTTTCAGGAACTAAAATTTTCCTAGATGTATCTAATGAGGATATATCCAGGAAAAATTCTAAACCCTTGAGTTTAAAATCTGTTAACAATTAATTACTCCAATAACCAATTATTTTATTGAGACATCAATATGTGTGCAGATGTCATGAATTTAGGCACCATGTAGGACATACTAAACTCTAGCTATTGTGAGTTTTTGAGAATTTTGAGAGTAAAAATTAATTTAATATTAATTTTAGAACATACTTGGGAAAAATATACATTTTTCAAAAAAAATAATTATGTAAAATAATCCATAACTCACAAAAATAAAATCAAACATCCACAACATAGAGCATAATGGTTCTACAATGAATAATTTTTAAAATAAAAAATGATGACAAAATGACACACAAAATGAGACTCTAATGGAGGGGTCTAAATGCAATATCTAAATAAAAAACAATGAAAATGAATAACACAGACTCACGCTTCTTTAAATACTATAATTCGTGAGGGTTTTCGCGCAAATTTCCCCAGGATGGGGTACTGCGCACGTGCTCCTCAAATGATGGGGTTCTCCTTGCGATTTGTGTCCCACAACCCATGTGCCTCGCACGTGAGGGGACATGGGTGGACCTTTTTCTGAAATGCAGGGAGAGTTGGGGTCCGTTTTTTAAATGTCCCCTTTCTTTAAATGCTGCTCATGTGAGA
This sequence comes from Ottelia alismoides, assembly GCA_037367405.1. Lineage (NCBI taxonomy): Eukaryota > Viridiplantae > Streptophyta > Magnoliopsida > Alismatales > Hydrocharitaceae > Ottelia > Ottelia alismoides. The sequence continues at coordinate 186,915 of JAZKJV010004291.1, read as the reverse complement.
AGTGGGAAGGCTTGGGCGGCTGCGCAGGTCGATGCGGCGAGCTCGAGGTGGGTTGACTGATGGTCGGTGGTTGTGTAAAGATGGTGGCGGCGCGGCACCCGAAGGTGTGGGTCGATGCTATAGGCTGCGAGTGGTGGCGGAAGGATTGTCTGCGGTTGGTCGAAGGCGAGCTACACATCGAGGCGAGAGATCTTTCAAATGTGGGGTGGTGCGTGAAGGGGATCGAGGCAGCGCATGGTGCAGGCACGTAGGGGCTGTCTAGGAGACGCACGGCTAAAAGCTTCTCGCTGAAGGCGGCTCCCAAGGCAGAAGAGCAAAGAAGACGGTCGGAAAGGTGGTGGCATGCACACTGATGGCAGTGCAACTTCAGCTACTGTTATAAGTCCATGCTGATACTCGAACATAGTGATGGATACCTGCAAAGGAGTAGAGATCGAGCCAGACTCAACTGTGGAGGAAAGTACACGAGATATGGGGAGGGGAAGGGCAAAGCTCCGTGCGTGCATAGGAAAGGAGCAGGTGCTCCGATTCTACTCAAACCAGAGGTGAAGGAGTTGTGGAGAGTTAGAACAAGAAGGTGACAGGGAATGAAGATGATGGTGATATTCGTCTGGTGATGTGGTCGATGGCCATTTTGGGGACAAAGAACAAACAACGGAAGAGAAAGTGAATAGAGAGAAAGAAGAAGGGGGTTAATGAAGGGGATTTACCTGGAGAAGGGGAATGGATGAGCGTATGGGAATCGAATCTCTAGAGAGAGTTTTGTGTCATCATTGAACGACACGGCTTGTCGGATCTTGGCTATGTGAGGAGGAATCACAACAACGAAGGGGATACCCTTCGGATCTCTCTTGTGAAAGAACGATCGTTGCTCGATCTTTAGGGCCTCTCAACTATCACCAGAGATGCTCAAGGGCGCTCTCATCCTTTCCTCACATGCTGCCATTGAGAGAGAGATAGGGGGATAGAGAAGAGATTATTTTGGAGATATTTGTTGCATTTTAAAAATAGAATATGCTAAAATGACCATAATAGGTTTTTCAACATTTAAAATATATAAATAGCGAGCCATTGATGATAACCATCGAACTGATTACAGATGGATAAGATGATGGACTTTCCTTGCACGCAAGAAAAGTGCACCTTATTGGATATATTTCCTGTGTGTGTGTGGAGGAGGGGGGGCTTTCCAATAGGACATGATCCTTCGATGTATAAGGAAGGCCAACGATCATAGCCATTAGATTTAAATCTAACGACACCATAAACTCCGTTGTCAAAAAGAATATTATTGATGATCCTCTTTTGCATTAATTATACATACCATTTAATATTTTGAATTAATAAATTTAACTAGATCTAATTTTAGCATTTTTTCGCAATACCATTTATTATCTAATTTTGTGTTGAGCGACATTACGTGAGTAGTATTGTATCCTCATGCCCTTTTTTGTAAAATATGTGGTTCTTTTTGTAACGATTATATGTTTTTTTTCTGTAGAATATGCGGTTCCTTCGAAATTCATCTCTCATTTGTAAATTTTGTATGGTTCTTTGTATATTACAATTCATATTAGTACTTAATGCAGGGTTCTTTGTAACGAGTGTACGATTTTATGTATAATAAAATTTGTATGAGTCTTTGTAAAAATGCAGTAATCATCCACACTCAATCGATGAGTACGATAAAATAGAAATATGTATAATACACATTCAAAAATGTATAATGCACATCCAAAATGGGTAATACACATAAAATATACAATGTGTAAAAAAGCTACAATTGTCATTGGCAGCCGATTGATATGTAAAAATACATTTTGAAAAATATATAGTACTCATAAATATTGTATAATACACATCAGTATTGTATATTACACAATATACAGCTTCGTCTCCAATGCCAGCCTCCTCAGCAACGTGAGGGGAGTCACATCAGGAGTCGCACCGGAGGCGCATCTCACCATGAACAAGATGCGTCACGCTAGTGGGTGCAATGAGTCTGACGTGGTTGTCAGCATCGAACAGACGATATCCGACGGCGTGGATATGATCTCCTTGTCCCTTGGGAGGCTTTCAGGAGGCGGTCACTGTTGTTAGGAAGGGAATCTTCTTCAGCATATCTGCGGGGAATAGGATTTCGGCTAGGGACAGGCTAAAGAACACGACGCTGTGGATGCTTACGGTCGACACAAGCACTAAGGATAGGAGGATATACGCCATGGTGAATCTCGGGAACGTGGCCTCCAACGCCATCTTCTTCGGCACCTCCGCTCACATGCTGCCACTATCACCTCCTCTCACGCGTCGTCATCGTTCTTATGTGATTAGGAGAGAGATTAATGATATATTTTAGGTGTGCGTGTGGGATTTTTGGAAAGAGCAGGAGAGGGATTAATGAGGAGATATTTTGGACGGTTACATACTATGTTCAAATAATGTAGAATGACCAAAATGAATTTTGATTAATTAAATAATAATAATAATAATAATAATAACATGCCTTTAATAAGAAATGGCAGATTAATTATGGACGCATGGGATCGCCGATCTTCCTTAAGGATGGAAGGACCATATCCCATTGGAAAGATATCACACACATACACATATGCACGCGCACGCGCACACCAACACGCGCACGCCCGCACATGCATGCCCACACACATGCTCTCACACATACACGCACACACACGCACTCACACACACTGCTTGACAAATCAATTCAGAAATATTAGTTTAGCATATGCATTAAATGGAAATAATAATTTTTGCATTAAAAAATAACATAGTAGATCAGATAAATTGAACCAAGTGTACGCATATGCAGCCAATATAAACAAGTGGAGTTAAAAAGTCCGTTTACTGATATGTAGATCACAAAAGGGATCACATGAGTGGGAAACATATAATAGTGTTTATACAGTATGGAAGGAGTGCGTAATCTAAAGTTGTATTTAAAGTCGAGCTATACAAAGGGGATTAACAAAGTGACAGGAAAATACAAAGTGCATAGGAAATCACAAAATATTTAGAATAAATAATACAAATCCAAATATTCTTACGATCATGGAGAAATACCATCACTAGATGTACCACTACAAATTAACTATAGAAGATGGTATTGATGACATAGATTCTCTTAAATATACAATATTTGTACTTTGCAACTTACGTCATGTACCCTACAAATTAATTTCCATAAGATTGATTTTCTTGATAAATCAGAATATCTGGTGGTGCATACAAGACTTAAACGTTACACCTGCGTCGCATAACGTCAGATAATAATGAAGACACAGCCATTTATTGCTAAAAGAAACCTGAAAAAAGTAATTAGAAATAAACGGAATGAAGAGTTCCTTGATTTATAATTAAGTTGGATACCATATTCTCAAAGGCAAACATCGAGGAATATGAATCGAATAAAAGATATGATCTCAGCATTTCTTCTCTCAAGCCATGGCAGAAAATCTCTTTCTGATACAATTACTCTCGGTTAGCTCTCCTACAACTCTTGAGATTTCACGTTGTTGTTTTATTATAACTTTAGCTCTGTTGGGAAATTAAAACATTGCAATTTTACTTCTACAAATATGCAGTGATATTTTTTAACCACATTAACGTATTTTTTTAAAATGTGGAACTAGAAATTGGAGTTTTATTAGATCATAGAGGAGATTTGAAAGAGTTGTTACATGGATATAATAATCCATAGATGTTGTGATTCTTGATAGGATTGTTAACAAACTGAATAATTTCGTGTTCGTTTAGATTTTCGTATGATAAGTAGTTTGAAAATTTTAGTTCGAGTTCGATAATATTACTCATCGAACATGATTATAATCACATGCTTTGGGTTAATGAAATTATGCTATTAATTTGGGATTTTGTTTTGTTTCATCTAAAATTATTTTTAATTTTAATAAATGTTTATTGAACTATCAAACTTTATTATTGAACTTAAACTTTGAATGTGTTGTTTGTAGAAAGTTAAACCTAAATCAATTTGTTAACAAAATATATATCATCCAACTGAACTTATTTTTTAGTTTTTCCAAATAAATAGTCGAACTCGAATATACACGGCAAGAAAAATGAGTTGTGGTCATGGAATGCGTCTACGAAAACTTGTGGCCACGATAATTCCATGGTCACTATTTTCTCGTAGCTACAATCCGTGGTCAGAGTCTTCATAAAAGAGTTGTGTCCACGACAATTTCTGTGGTCAAGTCACTTGTAGTTGCCACGGCATATTCGTAGTTAGAGAATTCTCGCGACGACACTTGTAGCTACGGCTGCTGGCCACGGCGTGTTGTGGCCAGAGCCCAATTCCGTGACCACAAACCGCACATCTGTGGGTATAATTCTGTAGCCACGACTTGTTTTCCTTTTAGTGATATGATCACTCGAATATAAATTAGTTATTTATATCTTGATTCGATTAACAATCCTAGATCTTTGGTGGTTGTAAAGATGGTTTCCCTTCCTCAAATGTAGGTGTAGAGGCCTTGCTCACAGTGGCCTTTACGTTGGGCTCTTACAAAACGTTGGCTTTTTACAATGGCACCGAAGAACCAACGATGGTCATCATATCTGAAAGCATGGAGCCTGGCATTAAGAGGGTAAGAATTTTCATATCTTTTAATGTTAAGTATACAAAAATGCATATTAATAAATTTTAAATTATTTTTTGCTCTTTTAATTAGCAATGCATGTCATATTTGTTGGTAAAAGTTCATAAAACAAGGATTTTTTGTTGACTTATACAATAAAATTTCTATTACATGCTGCTAAATTTAACAATAATTATAAGAAAAATCAACGAATAATTATTGTTATATGATTCGTTACGATGAATATAGTAAGGAATACAATATTTGTTGCAAATTTGAAAAATCAAGCAATGAATATTATTCATTATTATATATTTAACTACATAAGATATACTGACGAATATTGATTTATTTGTTGCCTTAAGTCAATTTTGTTGGAGTGTTCGTAAGCATTTTCATAACAGTTTTGTACTAAATGTTGCTATATACTCATGATTCATTCTTAGTAATGTAGCAACGAATACGATATTTGATGAAGTTAACATCTCAACATGTATAAAAAATAATTTTCCAACTGTAGTTTGTTGAGGTGATATATTATAGGGACACATTGTAAAAATTACAAAAAATAAGAAATTCTTTTGAAATTACATACATCTTCACGTGCATTTTTCAGATAGTAGTGTTTGGATTTTTGACTGAATTAAATAGCCATATTAATTGCTTTTTTTAAAGTTGAAAGTGAAAAGGTTTTAAAGTTACTCATTCGTCCTTTGTAACATTGGTTACATACTTACATTTATTATAAAAATTTAAGATCAACATCTTTGTGAGTGATAGCTGCTGATTTGTGTTTTTCCGTTATTTTTGCTCACCAAAGTTATTCTATACTAGTTTACATGCATATATTGAGATGAAAACAAAATTGGATATATCTAAATATCTTTCTACCATATTCGAAAAGTTACCAAACCAGAATATCCACATTCGAATATAATCGAATATGAATCAAATATTGATATCAGGTGTAATATGTCCCAATACAGATATGGATATGATAACAACAAGAAGATTTTAATTCGGATCACAATACACAAATGTAACATATAATAATAATAACAACATATATTAGTAATATTTACAATGTTTAGTAGGTAATTAATGACCTAAACTTATTTTCTCCCACTCACATCCTTGCATCCTTTCTTCCTCCTGAAGACCACTACACCTCTTTGTCTCGATAATATCTTAGGAATCACAAGAGTACATGTCTCATGTAGACTACAACTTCTTGGTAACTATATCTGTAGATAAACTCCTTTGTGATTATAAATTTGATTGGATGAAAATATTTTATATGGCGAGTATGTCACTGTGATCGCTTTTTTTAAATTACTTTATATTTGATACTAATTCGCTCCGAATTCGTAACTAATTTTTACCTGATTGTATTCATATCTGATCTTAATTTGATCCAAATTTGTATTGTTTATTCGATCTAGATTTGTATTCGATGGATATTCGATCTGAATAATTATGGTTATAATTTCCTAAATCTATATCTAACTTATATCTGTATTCATATTCATTATAGATGAAGTGAACATGGATAAGAAAATAGCTAAATTTGATATGTATATGATGATCCGCCCTAAGTAAGTATGGAAAACTTAGTCAAGCTTCCTATGGGAGGAAGTCAAATCATATTTAGCCAAGATCCTGAGAGCGAGTGTAGGGTTCTAAATAAAGAAGATAGACCCAATTCACCATTAGACTTCCCGTTTCTTTGACGAGAAGGAAGGCCAAAACAAAAAAAATAGTGAGAGGCACATTACGTAACATGAAAAAGGTTGTAGGAGTACATGGGAAGTGTAATATGGATCCTTTGCATGGTATCTAGCATGAGTTACTGGACAATTTAACCTAATCTAACTTATGAATAAAGGTCGAGACTAGTAAGCTCGTCAATCAAAGGGTACCATATCTCGATCATTGTACGATTCTTATAGTCAAGATCTTGTATTGGCATCAATCTAGAGAAAGGAATACGTAAGCGCTATCTTCTACTAGATTCGATGTTGATTAATAATGAGATTCGACGAGAGTTAGTCTTGATTTTGTAACACCCATACCTCCAAATATAGTCCCACATCTAAAACTCACAAAGTGTGAGAGTGAATTATAAATGATGGGACTACTACTCGACAACTTGAGCTTAAGTATTTTGGGTGGTTGTCAACGGTTCCAATTAGGCCCGAACCCAACAAGTTGCCAGGGCTAGTTTTCCTCGATAACGGACCGCGGACCTAAGCCCAAGACGTTACAGATTTGATATAATTTCGAGGCAGAGAAGCAAAGTTAAATAAGAAGAGTAGGACAATAAAAGGTACTAATATAGTTCATGCTCATGGTTTTTTTCACATCCGAAATCAACCTTCCATTTATTGTTACATCATCAGTCTAGTCACCCACATGATAATCCATCACATACTTTCATATCCAATCAAGACGTTCTATTATATGTGTAACATCTATACCTCCAAACATAGTCTCAATCTAAACTCACAAAGTGTGAGAGTTGATTATAAGTGGTGGGGATTACTACTTGACAACCTGAGCTTAAGCATTTTGGGTGGTTATCGATGGATCCAATTGGACCCGAACCCAACAAGTTTTCAGGACCAGTTTTCCTCGATAACGGGCCCAATACCTAAGCCCAAGATGTAACAAATGGTACTAGAGCCAATTTCCCTGTGATAGTGGAAATGGCTACCTGAGAGGTGGAGCCACCCTTACAAAGAGATAGAAGGAAATGACTACCTGGAACGTGCAACCACCACTATCATTGAGAATAAGTGATGGGCCATGTCGCAACGAGGACGTTGCAAATGTAAGTGGGGGAGGTTGTAACACCCATACCCTCAAACATAGTCCCACATCTAAAACTCACAATGTGTGTAAGCGTGTTATAAGTGGTGGGGATTACTACTTGACAACTTGGGCTTAAACATTTGAGTGGTTATCATGGATCCATTTGGGCCCGAACCCAATAAATTGTCAGGACCAATTTTCCTCGATAACGGATCATGAATCTAAGATCGGGACGTTACAATATATATGTATGCATGTATGTATGTATACACATGTGTATGTGTGATAAACTATCAATGATGCTTCCATGATACTACTGTTTATCCCACTGGATCATATTACTAGTATATCCAAGAGCATTTCCAACAGCTAACAAGAGACAGAGATGTAGAGCCAGAAACAACTTGGGGACCCATGGAAGTCTCTTACTAGTATATCCTTAGAACCCAATGTGACACTGTCGAGATTCTTACAAAATTGTATCCGCACCTTTAGAAGGATGCCATTGACTTCAGGAATGATAAAAAAACATCTTAAGAAAAAATGATGTATAAACATTGCTATATGACTTATTGGTAACAATGAATATGCTTCTCGCAGCAAATTTTGAGTTTATTATAAACTGTTACAATGAATATTATTCATTGTTGTCAATTTAACATGGGAATATATAGTAATGATCCATTCTGTTATTGATTATTGCCTGTCTATTTTATTGTAATGGGAACATATATTTGATTGGGAAGAACCAATGCACAACCAACCATCACAAGAGCATGTAGAAAAGAAGACAAATAATATTATAGTGTTTGTTCACCTCACACGACTATAAGAGAAGAAAAACAACAAAAAAGAATCTTCACATCCTCGTTCTTTCGTTTCTCTTCTCTCTCACTCTCCGCCTCTCTAGTTATTGTGGCTTGAGTTGTGGTCATAAAGATAATGCCTCCACTCATCTATATATAGTCAAAATAACACAGTCATATCCCTACAAGGACTAAACATAAAATACAACTTCAATGATATTAAGATTATATGTGTAATTCATGTAGGCCTCTCATTTCAATGATTAATTCATAATCCTAATAATATCCTTCTTGAGTGTGAACTCCATCACTCTCCATGCCATCTTGAGTTTACACTTCAATCGCCTTTGGGTATTGTACCTGTCTTTAAGTGCCCACGACATACCTCCTCTTGAGCATGCCTATACAATCCATTATTGTGCATTCTGACATGGTGCCACACATCTCTCCTGAATAGAGACAATTAGTAGGTTGGCTCATCTCGACTACCGGCCCAAACCTGAGTTCAATTTGTAACGGACAAAGCTCAAGCCAGAAATATGACCCTCTAAACAAATGGGTTGAGATTGAACTAACCTCAACCTAAACCTATGAATCCGTCTATCCAGCAAAAGTATGATCCCAATAAGACACCCATGTAACAATCCACGACTCCAAGTAATAATATTCCAATCCTTAGGTACTCCAACTAATCTTCATTATCTACATAAATGCAATGTTCACTCTCTCATCTTACAACAAACACTTGAATGGATCTTCCCCCCATATTCATGTAAACACCACTTTTCTCATCATATAACAGTTAACACTGCTCTTATTGTTCATCCTATGCATGTTTTGCAATATACATCCTCTTTTATATATGAATTATCAATTTTGAATTATTGCCTCATATACTTATGGTCTTTGTGATATATATATATATATATAGGGGGCCTTTCATATGAGACATGGTCCTTCCATCTCAATGGAAGGCCAACGATCTGGGCCATCGGATTCAAATCCAACGGCGCCTTCAATTGTGTTGCCCAAAAGGGCATTTTGGTCATCAACTTTTGAATTAAATATGCACACCAATTAATATTTTGAAATACTAAATTTAGATAGCTTTATTTTTGGTAGTTTTCGCAATACCAAATTTAAAAAATGCCTAGTTTGTTCTGGGCGACATTAGGTGGGGAAATGTTTGTATCCTATTGTGCTGTTTTGTAGATTCTGCGGTTCTTTTTGTATCGAGTGTATGTTTTTTGTATTTACTGTGTTTCCGTCAAAATTAATCAACCATTTGTAAATTTTGTATGGTTTTTTGTAGAATACAATTCATATTAGCAATTAATGTATGGTTATTTGTAATGGTTCTATGGTCCTTTGTAGAATAACATTTTTGTGTTCTTTTTAAAAATGAAGTAGTCATTCGCGCTAAATAGATGAGTAAAATATAACCGAAATATGTATAATACACATTCAAAATGTATAATGCACGTCCAAAATGTGCAATACGTGTCAAATATACAATATGCACTTCTTCACAGCAGTATCCGTCGCAGACCTCCATCCGCTGGAGCAGCAACTCATTCCACCCGCCGACCAAGCTTGACCGTCGTCTCCATAGCCACCGATGTGCTCTGCCGCTTGGAGTTCGCGGAGCCCCTTTACCACGACACCATCCGCGAGTTGCTACAACAAGGGGCGGTTGCCTCCGTTGCTTGTGATGGAAGACAAGGAGGCGGCGCACCCCTCGCCTTCTCCCACTTGCCCTGACCTCCGATGGCTACTCGCGCGCAGCAGTCTTCCGCCATACAGATCATCATCTACATCAGCCTGAGGGACGACCTCCGTCCGTGCGGGGGAGAAGACCTTCATCGCACAACCGGCGAGTTCGTCAGCCGCAAACCAGTCCGCACGGAGGTCAAGCCACGGCTGAAGGACGACCACCTATCCACCGCGAACGCCGACCGCCGCTGATCCACTCCGCACCAGATCCATGGAAAAACAAAAGGGGCGTCCCCCTTTTGGTTAGGGCATACGGTTTCCAAATTTGAATAAACAATTAAGAAGACATTAATGGAGGAGATAATTGAGTTGATTACATACTATATTTAGATAATGTATAAAGACCAAAATGGGTTTTTGCTTGATTTATAAATAATATTAATATGTCATTAATAACAACCACCAGATCAATTATGGATGGCCGAGATCGCTGGCCTTCCTTATGAATGGAAGGACCATGTCTCATTTGAAAGATATCCTATATATATATATATATGAGGATAGGGAGTATGCACCCAGGTACATGTAATTCTACATGCACCCGGGCCTATAACTGTCAAATTTTTTACTTTTCCGAAAAATACCGCCATGTATATTCATCTATATATTCCTCCTATATGTCATTCCAATTTCATTAGAAATAGAGACCCCTACATCCTCCATCTAGAACACATTATTTTAACGGTCTTAGAATTGCTCTAATGGACTTGTTCTGGATGGAGGACGTAGGGGTCTCTGTTTCTGACGAAATTGGAATGACATACAGGAGAGAGATATATAAATGAATATACATGGCAGTATTTTTCGGAAAAGTAAAAAAAATTGGGAGTTATAGGCCCGGGTGCATACTCCCTATTCTCTCTCTCTCTCTCTATATATATATATATATATGTAAGGATCACTTCAAATGAGGTGGGGTCTCACCAATAATGTGGTGAGCCATCAATCGGATTCGTCAGATCACAATCTGACGGTGGCATCAAGAATATTATCCAAAAGGATATTCTGTCATCTCATTTTTTTTGTAAATTCGAATTTTATTTAATGGATTTGAACTACCATTTAATGTTTTCTGGATTCAGTATTTTTTAATCACACCTTTACTGGTCTTTTTCTAATTTTGCACCGAATGAATTGGGTTAGACATATCTTTGTAAACGCCCGCGAGTTTTTGTGAAAATGTATGTTCTTTTTGTAATTTCGTTAATGATTTTGTTTTTCACATTTTCGTTTGTAAATTGATAATTCTATTTTGTAAATGGGTACATTCGTTTTGTAAACTCCAATGAGTTTTTGTAAGAGTAATTATCCTCTTTGTAAACTTCGATCTTTTTTTGTAAATGTATATATTCATTTTACAAAATTTGTGTGACCTTTTGTAACTGTATCACACTCTTTTGTAAAATTTGCAGAGAGCTCTGCAAAAATAAGATAAAACAACAATGAGATTTGTAAAAAAGTGAGTCAATATGTAAATCGAAAGGTCAATTATGTAAATTATCAAACTACAATGTAAATCCGTGCATTGCCATTGCACATCCACTAATCGACCCCCTTTTGCCTGGAGGAACCTCACAGCCCTCGACGAAAGCCCCTTCGTCATCACCGCCAGCACCACCACAGAGCTCGACCCTCCTTCTCCATTGTTGCCGCCAACCACAGGAGCCCCACCCATCTGCCAGGAGCCCTCGTCGGAGAAGAAACATCACCCGCTCTTTGCGTGGAGGAGAACCTCAGCCAGGAGCTTGGTACTCTGTCGACCATCAGTAATGCCTCCTCTGCTGCATGGACGAACATCGTTGTCGCCCTTGATCAAGGAAAGAAGGAAGGAGCAGCACTCAAGAGAGAGGAAGAGTCAAATCAGGAGAGAGTGAGAGGGAGGGAGGCCCTGGATTAGGTGTAAATCGGGAGAGGAGAGGGAGGGAGGGAGAAAGTGAGAGATAATTAGGGTTATTAATTTGTGGTTGTCACATACTATTTTTAGAATGTGACAAATGACCAAAATAGGTTTTTTACTATTAAAATAATGTAATTAATGTGTCATTTATCACAACCGTGTGAATTAAATTAAATGGATGAGATGGAGGGCTTACCACAAAATTGGTGAGACCCCGCCTCATTTGAAGTTTCTCCTATATATATATATATATATATATATATATATATATATCCATCCTCGTCGTTGAACCACTACCATAGGCACCTTCAATCACTCTTATTCATTATCCATGTTACCACCCTAAAAAATATGTTGACTCAATCAAAACCTAAGCATATGTTATTTAAGCCATATCAAGCTATGAGTTGATTGCGATAAGAATTGTCGACCACGCCATGATGCACAATTTGTTAAACTAAATGAGCCTTAGACCAAGTCATCTTGGACCCCAACTCGATGCTCATCCTTAATCGTAATTAGAGAATGTGCCATCATTCTCTGACAAAGCAGGCCATGCTTGCTTCTTCTTATTGTATATTAATGCAATATTGATGTCAAATACATGTTGCTCTCTTCTTTATACTGCTCGTCTAAAGAATAACTGAAGGTCCATCGCATGGAACAACCCTTTCCTTGAGCTTTTCCACCATATTCAGCATCCTCGCTCCACATTTAATCAAGCACGCTCTTTTACTTGCTCTGAGAACTCAAAGATAACTATATATCCTAGTGAATTTATCGTTCCCAATCAAACTAGATTCCTTTTTATTGTAAAACGTGCAAACTACCACTCAAAATTGTAGTGTCCCATAAAACAAGAAAAATTGCATCAATCTAACTCCTTTGGCACGGTGATACTCTTTAACTACCATCTAAATCATGCCATCATCACATGTCCAGTATGTACTTGACTTTTTCCTAGATTAGTATGCATGATCTTAACATGCTAACTCCAAAAGCTACCCTAAATATACCTTAATCTCTCTTAAGTAGACTAGAAAGTATCCACCAATAATATAGAAGTATTTTCTTTATTTGTGTTTGAATTGCAACTCTTCTTCCCTCTCTCCTTTTTACATCTCAGATAAGTAGCAATCACGTGGCCTTTTTTGTCATAATTGAAGCATATAATAGGACCCTATGACTTGATTCAACCTTTGAGCCTTCTTCCTTTATATAGAACATCAAATCTTTATCGTCGGTACATGACATTACTTATTGTTTCCTCATGTCCTTTTTCGAAACTCATTCATAAGTATTGAAGCAATTATCATTCAAATGTGATGATCTCCTTGCAATAGGGTGATATCAAGAAGATGGATGGTAACTTATATAGACTAGTGTTTAATTCTCCTCATTAAAGAAACCAATCATTTCTTAGTTTTCTCCTTATATGTGAGCGCACTCGACAAAATATTACTAAAATAATGCAAATGCATCTCCAATTTGTTCTCATCGATCATCTGAAATCTGTACAACTTCTTCGATAGCAACCAATTTCTTAGAGATTTGGATTAATATCATCCCTCGAGATTCTTCCAGACCTCCACTGGATAATCCGGGTTAACAACTTCATGAAGATAGTTGTTCACCAAGGATAGTTGTATTAATATTTCTACTCTTCACCTTTCATCTTCTTTGACTTCCTTTCTATTAGTTCAAAAGCTTTCATAAGCTATTCTTGCGTGAGTGTATTCGAAGGGATTTTGGCTACTTGTATTTAAGACTAAGAATGACCCAAGATAGATTTGAACGGAGGCAAGGAATCCATGTAGCCAACCCTACTTAATGTGAGAAAAGGCTTTGTTCTTGTAACTACCATTGCGTGAAGTTGTTCTTTTTGTTAAATGGTTTTGTAGGGACTAGTGAACCCTTCGATGTAAACTTTGCCTTCAAGTCTTCATGGCGCAGTGTGCCTTCCTCTATCATGAGTCATCCAACATCCCAATTGGTTGCACAATCAACCACCATAATGGGAACATGTTAAGAAAAAGATACACAATATACTGGTAATCAATCACTACAATAGAGATAAGGTGGAACAACTTCTTTCTCTCTCTCTCTCTCTCTCTCTCTCTCTCTCTCTATATATATATATATATATATATATATATATATATATATATAGGGAAAAGGGAAGTTACACCGGGGGGTGCAACCAACTAGCTACATCCGATTATTTTTCTCAACGATTTTTGATTTTTTTGAAGGGAACTTATGGAGGATTTACTTAATTTATTGTGTAGAATATGTGTTTCAAATTTCATGCAAAACAAACACTCCTAATATGCCCATCTAGATATGGTCAATTTCAATAATTCTGAGACCGTTAAAATGTTATAGACTTGATGGAGATGATAGAAGTGTCGAATTTAGTTGAAATTGGTATGATATCATGGTGATATATAATGATTTAAATCCTCATAGGTTTTATTTCAAAAACACAAAAGACCAATGAAAAAAATGGCCGAGTGCAGCTAGTTAGCTACACCCCCGGGTGCAGCTTCCCCAACCCCATATATATAAGGCATGACAATCATAATAGAGGTTTGAGCCAACATTTGACAAATTCTGTCAAATTTTCATGATTTTGTAAGTACAAGTACAATGTCTTTATAACGTCTACACAATCAAAGGATTTAGGTGACTATTGATAATTTAAAAATCACTTTATTTATTAGGTATCTGAATGCTAATTTAAGCGTTGATTTTATCATCCAAATAAAGAGTGTGATATGCCTTGAATCCTAACTATTGTTGGGTTGGATTGTTGATGTGACTGATCTCTATCCTGCTTTCTGGTTGGCTGAGAGTTGTTGAGCTAGATTGTTGAGATGCACGAACTGCCTCCTGACTCTTGATTAGTTGAGAGTGATTGGGTCAAATTGTTGAGATGCCTGATCTGCCTCCTAAATTCTGATTGGCTGAGAGATGTTGGGGTTAGATTGATGAGATGCCTGATCATCCTCGTGAATCCTGATTGGCTGAGAGATGTTGGGTTGGATTGCTGAGATGCATGATTCACCTCCTAAATCCCGATTGAGTGAGAGCTATTGGAGTGGATTACTAAATACAATTGATATTCTTTTGTTGCAGCATAAAGGGGCCTTAGGGTCACCACATATTATATTCTCATCCCATCTCTGCATCTTCTTAGTATCCTTTGTATCCTCTCTACATCCTCTATATTATTCTCCACCAAGTAGTGAAAATCAATCGCCACCACCAAAGTATGTAGACCAGTTATGGGTGAATCTTGTAAATTATGTGTTTTCGTGTTTATGTGATTGATCGTGTTTGTGTGTGCTTTTGTGATTCACAACAAACATGTATCAGAGCATCAAGTTCCATCAAGATCATAAAGCAATATGGTGTCACATTATCTGAATATCAAGAAGTTCAAAGGGAGGATCTGATTCAGTCTATGGTAGATCAAGACGTGCATCCTTCTAAAGCAGCATGGCATCTGGACACCGTTGGACTAGGAGCGGGCAAAGGCTTCGAACTCTCTGATTCGATGGTGTGGGAAGAGAAGGCGTACTTGATGATCATGTTGTGTTTGGCAGATAAGATTGTCATGGAGTTTACCTATGTACGACCGATACATGGTTGATACTCGGAAGTTTGTACATGATGAAGTGTATGACCAACAAGTTGTTGTTTAGTCAACTTATGTTCTCTCTCCATATACAGGAAGGTACATCTCTTAAAGAACATCTAGACCACTTAAATATATTATCGAATAGAAACATAGTTGTCAAGATTGAGGATGCTGCTTTCATTTTGTTAGTGTCCCTTCTGCTATTATATGGAAATTTGTTCAATCATTTGTATTATGGGAAGAGAATCGATAACCATAGAGGAAGATTATGTAAGTCTACATACACTTGAACTTCAACATATGACTACCGGGGAGTAGGATGCCGACGCTGAAGGTTTAGTTATGACTCATGAAAAGAGTCATGTCTATGCAAAAAAGGGAAAACATAAGTCCATGAATCACAATTCTAAGGTCATCTGCAATTACTACAAGGAATCTAGACATTGGAAGAAAAACGGCCCAAAGAAGGTTACATATGTTGCAGTGGCTCAAGAGGTGGAGATTCTAAAGATGATTTTATTATCACCTTACACATCAAAATGCGATAAATAACACGAGTTCTCGATTCACATTGTTCTTACCGTATTACTCCATCAACTTTAAAATAACAACGCTACAAGCTCAGGTTGATGGAGATACATCAACATGGATTCTTGATACATAGAGAAAGAATGTCCTATCAGCTTATTATTATGAGTCGACTAATCTTGTTCAATAATCGATTCAACAACCGGTTGACCATTGCCAGTCTTTAACTCACTAGGTGACTGACCATTCTGACTAGTCAATCAAGCATGATGGTTCAGATAATTGAAATATTATTCAGTCAAATTTTTTTAGTATGACCTCTTAATTTTTTAGCAATACCTACTAAGACCAGTCACCACACATCCTTTCATGTCTCCATGTTTGTCAACTACTGTAAACATCCCTTTTATGTCCAACATAAGGAGGGGCAAAACTATTCATTTCCTATACTATTCACTCTTGTTCTCTACACTCTCCACACTCTTTTTAAGTGTTAAAGAGAGAGTTTCACACTTACATTCAACTCCATTCTTTGTGAGAGAAACAAGAATAAGCTTTGCATAAATGTGCCTTACTGCGTCGACTTTGCACAATATCGATATGGAAGATGATTTTATTCACCTTATACTGCATTGTATATTTTATTATTGATTTCTTTGTTATTGTAAAGAGGGGGAGATGCCTTTAGTTTAAAACAACTTGATAGTGGAAAAGGATCGGGGATTCAATTGGTTGAAATCCATAATCAAGAAGACTTTGGCCGAGATTTTTAATCGATATGGGTTTCCTTATAAAAATATCTGTGTCAATTAGGGTTTCTTGCTTATCTTTGTGATTGCACAAAATTATACTTGTGGTGTCATTTGTTTCAGATCTGCAAGATTAAAGGTGATAACAATCAATCTGCTTCCATGGAATTTTTTTTATTTTCATCCTCATTTGCAGTGAAAGATAATTATCAATTAGTTTACCATTCATATGTGAACTTATTGCAATTTGGACTAATTGTGGTCCTAACAAATTTTTTAATTGACAACATTCAAATATTTCATAATCATCAAATCAATGATTGATTGATTAATCTCATGATTCATTCATTTTCTCTTATGTATTCGATTAGGATTTTGATGAATACTCCCCATTGACTATAAATGGCGAGAAGTTGGTGCATACAAACACAAGTTCTCTCAAGCTCTCATAATACAATAAAGAAAGGAGAGAGAAGGTCTTTGAATACCGAAACAAAATTTCGAAGGAGCGGTCTTTTGAGTTGTTGTTTTTTTGGCATTGTTCCTTATAGTTCGGAAGTAGAATTATTGGCGTGGTGAAATTTGGCATCTCTGCATTTATCTATTGTTTGGTGATTTGTAGAACTATATAGAGGGTCGTCTTTATGAAAGTCCTCCATAAGAGACTGATTTGATTATAACATTTGATTTTCAGTTGTGATTAATCCTGGGTTTAACCTCAGATTTGGTGTTTTCCATGCCAAAATTCTTTGTGCATATGTTTCTGATTTTTTTATGATTGGATTTTATACAAGAATCCAATAGTAAAATTGTCACCCTTCTCAACGATTAACTAAGCTTGAGCAATTAATTGGAACATGTTTAAGGTCTTACATGTAAAATTATATCAAGTCTACGTTAGTAAGGTTTCCAATGTGGTGGGAATTGTTGCAGGGCGATCTACTTTTTATAAGCAATAGCGATAGTCCTATTCGGGCAGGAGATATAGTGGTGTTTCGCATTGATGTAAGCTTCACGTATATTATTGTATGATGGATGATACTAAGAGAAAAAAAAAACACTTTTATGATCTTTTCATTTATCTAATGCAGGACTACCCAATGCCAATCGTACATCGCGTAATAGAGGTGAGAAATTTGATTTATACTATTTTGTTCGTGAAAAATATTTCATGCTTTTGATCAAATTGATAGTATTATCTTAAGTGTTCAATTGACTTCAGGCCCATGAGGATAGAGACACGAGAGAGGTTACTGTACTCACAAAAGGTATTCCACTATAATATGGTATTCTAAGATAGATATTCCACTCAACTTCTGTATCAGTTGCATGTTATACGAGATATCATACCATTAATGGTATTAATTTGATTGTTCTTAACCATGTAATGAAGATGAGATCAAGGATGACATCCGATTGTCCACACTTTGGGGCAATAAGTTAAAAATAGTTGGTCACATGGAGGATAACTATCGATCTTTTTCTTATAATGGGAGAGACAATTGGTTTTTTTTCTTATAATGGGAGAGACAATTGGTTTGAAATATGGAAAAACACATATAGGCCAAATTCAATTTGTCATCCTCCACAGGACGATCCAATATCGCCCTTGTAGGAGACGAGAAAGGATATAGGATAAGAGAACAAAAGGTTTACCAATTGATGTAGAAATCCTGTAGCAACATTACTCGCCAAAGGTTATACTTAGCATGTTGGAATAGACTTCTAGGAAATATATCCTCCGGTTGCTAAGTTGTTTCAATATAAATGACCTTAACTATAGTTGCATATATGAATTTGGAATTATTTCAAATGTATGTGAAGACAACTTCAGTTAATGGAGAATTAACAGAAGAAATATATATACGACAACATGAGGGTTTTCAGGGAAAAGGACAAAAGAAAAGAATTTATGTAACATCTCGGTCCTTAAGCCATTAGGGATTACTGGTTTAAACAACCTTGTTGGGCTTGGACCCAACTGGAGCCCTTGGCCATAGCTCAAAATGCTTAAGATCATGTTTCCTAATAGTATCTTATACTACTTATAAGCAGCTACCATACTTTGTTATTACTAGATGCAGTCCTATATTTGGGGTGCTACAATCACCCTCACCTTTTATTTACAATGTCATTTCTACACAATGGACCATAACCTATTCCCGATAATAACAATAGCTGCTTCACCTCTTGGGTAGCATTTTCCTCCTAACTCTATTGTAGGTGTGGCTCCACCTCTTTGGCAACCATTTCGATTATTAGAGGGAATCCTCTCTGATACCATCTGTAACATCTTGGACCTTAAGCTCGGTCTGTTATTGGATATTACTGGCCTAGACAACTTGTTGGTCTTGAGCTCAACTGGAGCCCTTGACAACATCCTAAAATGCTTAAGCCCAGGTTTTTCAGTAGTAGCCCCTACTAGTTAGATGCTACTACCACACTTTACAATCACTAGATGGTGTACTATGGTTGGGGTGCTGCAATTTATAAGTTAATAAAGTCAATGTATGGCTTGAAACAACCTTCACGACAATGGTATCTCAATTTTCATGTGAAAATTATCTAGTTTAGAATTGTTGCAAATAACTTGGAAAATTATGTAATGTCACGAAGAGGGGGAGCAAATTTGCAATCATGTCATTACATATGGATGACAACTACTTGTCAGTAATGCCACATATATGCTCAATGAAATTAAAGATAAATTAAGAAATGATTTGAGATGAAGGATATGGGTGAAGTATCCTATATTATAAGAATTCAAATTACATGGGATAGAGATTTAAGGACATTGAGTCTTTGTCAATTAAAGTACTTGCATACTATATTGAAAAGATTTGGAATGCAGAATATCAATCTAGCTCCTACACCACTTGCGATTGGAAAGAGACTCGGTAAGAGTCAATATCTTGGAAAAGGGTAGAAAAATTTAGATGTTCCATATGCACAAGTAGTGGGAAGTCTGATGCATGTAACGATATGCATTCGACCTAACTTGGATTATCTAGTTAGCATATTAATAGATATCAAAGTAATCCTGAACTAGCACATTGGGAAGTTGTCAAGCGGATTTTTTGATATACGAAAGGAACAACACAACTGAAATTGGTGTATCAGGTTGAATCTCTTGGGGTAGTAGGATACTGAGAATCGGTAATCAGCAAAGTTAACCATAACTCATTGTAATATTATCGATTATCAACTTATCAGAACCTTGATAATTGAATCTATGTGAAGGGATCGATGATAAATTGACCTGGATAAGTCTAGGGTCGAACACAAAGATACAAGCGCATTAGTCTATCTAATTAAAATTTGAATACCTAGTTAAATTGTTTAAAGCAAATCTAGATCAAGAATGCATGATACAATGGATGCATGAATTGTTTTCATGGTTTTTATGCAAATCAATAAATTTAATGCTACAAAATAGAGATACAAAACAATACACTATACTAGATACAATGAAAAAATTCACTACTTAAGCTCTTGATTAAGTATTAACTAAAATAAATCCAATCAATTAAGAAGACTATAAGGTGACAAAGCAAATAGTAGAATCAAATTAATTGATTTATGCATTTCTTTAATTAAGTAATTAAACTATTCCATTAACCCTAATCATTTAATCATGTAATTAATGAATGAATACAATTATAGTAGTCCCTAATTAAATTCTGATGATCAGATTCAAAATCGAGATTAAAATAGAGCAATTAACAAAGCTGATAATGGTTCAATAATATTAATTCAATCTATGGAAGAAAACATCATTTTCTAATTTTAATGCATTGCATACTAATCAAAATAGTAGTTTATGAATATGATGCTCAATTTATTAAGGATATCGTACATGTGCTTTTATGCAAGAATTAAAAATGCACAAAATTATCACAAACATGTCCTTAAAGGTTACATATGCAAAGAACAAAAAATGCTTGGGTGTTAGTGCTAGAAAAACAATGCACCGGGGCTTATCTGTAAATTCAGGGAGTCAGCAGGGCTATTGTGCAAATATCCAAGGGTGCACACCAAGATTGGGATGCAATGTAGGCTTGGGCCAGATGGCATTCTCATGTTCTTCAGGCAAGATCTAGTGGACTCGAGTTTGCAGTTCCGACACTATGGCTTGGGGATATGTAGATCGTCAGATCGAAATGGTCTGATTATAACTACTTTTCATTGGAATTGAAGCTCCTCCTTGCATGACAACTTTAATATGGGGCTCCGACGATCAGGTATCTCCTCCTATATCATCCTTCTCCTTCGTTGAAGATAGCTGACGAGCTAGCGGAGAAGGTGGCGATTCGAGGAAGAGTTGATGAGGGCTGGAATGGCTGGACGATGCATGGTCATTGAAGAAGGAACTTGAGATCGGAGATGTGTTCCACACTCCGATCAATGAGGCGTCAAAATGACCGACACGTGTTATCCCAAATAGCCGAAGTAAAATAAGAAGTTCTGGAGTGGAATCAAGTGCTGGCAATAGTGATTAAAGATGAACATCTAAATGGTTTCTTCACCTTCACAAGGTGAAGAACAAAAACGAGGTGGGGATGATGATATGGAATATGTAACTATGAATATAATGATACATGTGAATCATGGATATGCAATGATGGTAAAGGAATAATTAAATTGAAGTGAAGGGGCTTGAGTGTAACAAATAAATTCTTAGAAAATAATAGGGTGAAGGACTGAAATGATACCTAGAGATTGGGTAAAAATGAAGGTGATGGTCGGAGCCCAAGAATGGAGCTTTGGTTGCTCTTGATCTTCACTCTAAGCTGCGACAAGTGGCTGAGCTCTAGCAACACTTCAGATAGGGCTACAGCAAGGTGAGTTTGCCTTGGATCTTGCTTCGCTCATGTTCTCTCTCACTAACTATCACTAAGGAGGAGGAATGGCTTGGAGGCCTCTCATGCGAAGGGCAGATGTGGTGATAATTAGTCGACAGTGGGGCTTTTGTTCAAGTGAATGACAGTTGAAAATAGAAGTTTCAAATTCTTAAGTAAGGCTCATGTGGGGGATAAGGAGGAGTTGGAAGATCATGCATGGATGGGGGATGAATGAACTCCTTAAGGGTACTGGTCTCGTGAGGACATGCACGTGAGTCAACCAACGAAAAGGGGAGAAGTTGCTCCATCGAAGAGATGTGTCTCTTCAGGGAGTAATGACTGGAGATTGATGATAGAGGAGCGTCGTTGGATCATCAGATCCAACGGCTCACAAGGAGGCAAGCATGATTGATCTAAAGTTGCTAGTTCGATCTGATCAAGCGGTCTTAGGAAGAGCACTGATGGAGAGCTATCGGTCGTCTGATCAATTGAGCAGATGGTACCCAAAGTGCACCAGAGGAATTGAAAGGCCGATCGCATAGCGGCCTTTGATTGGATCACGTGTCCTAATCAAATAACTAATAAATGAAATAAAAATTTTAAAATAAAAATAAAATAGTAATTAGTGTTAAATGAAAAAGTGTTCAACATGAAAGTTGTGTATTTTTCAATGTCTACAACTTTCATGTAGAGTTCAAAGATCATTTATATATATTTATTATTTGTGAAATCATTTATGATAATTAAAAACACTTATCTTATTTATTATGCTATAGGTATTTTTATCTAATGAATAATGTATAATAAATTATATACAATGTTATTCTAATTTTTGTTTGGTTTTTTAATAAGAAGAAACACATAAAATAAAAAGACTTTAAACACATATATGTGATATTTACTTATATAGATTATAAGGCTTATTTATTTATAAGGGGTTAAATTTTAAATATAATAAAATAGTTGTTCAATGATTTAATTAGTTTAAGATAAAGAGATAATCAATAGAAATAAAGTTGTGAATATGAAATTCATCACTCTTCTATACTTAAACTTTGCTTGTCCTCGAACAAATAAAGAATAAATAAGTTAGTTGAATCCCTGAATGTGCATGGGATGTCAAAGATTTGACATGTAGGACACGAGTTCCATGTGACTCTTAAACTCTAAACTCAACCAACTCTTAGTTAAAAGGAACTCAACTTATCTTATAATCAGAATCTTTGTATACTTATATATAAGAGGTATGACATTTAATGTGGATTACATGTACAAGTGTATAGTCAAAGCTTCACCCGAGGTTCTAGTCTAAAAGATCTTCCTCAGGCCAACCCTTAACTCTAGGGAATAAATGAAGTCTCACTTCATTCAGTTGTTTCTTTTGTTGCTAGGCCAAAAAATGTTAGAGGGAATGTCCAAGTATGAAAGATATAGGTTTGTGTCATTTCTTTTCTCCTCACAAGGGAACATGGATCTCTCGAGTACCTTATTAACATACACTTGTATTTTTAGTGTTTATCAGTATGTTCATCAAGAAATCTGAGTCGTCTGCACTAGTTTTTCTAGGATAGACTAGGGTATGTTTCTTTTGAGTATCTATCGTACCTTCAACACCCAAACTCGTATCGCTAACGATGTAGATCCCTTTTATCATGCTCGTCCGACTCATAAAACCTAATTGTTCTGGTCCAAGTGGAAACTTTGAAAAGCTTGGGAGTGCTCGCCATTTACATTGGCTCTTGGAATTTGTCTTTGTAATATCACTCAGGTTTCCTGACACAATTCTTAAACTTATCACATCCTCAAGCATCATTAAATCAGGTCCAAACTTAAACCTCTCATCCTAGTTCCCCAGACGAAACACCGACTCATCACAAACTCTATGCAATCATGCAAGTAAAGTGATGGTCATATTCTTTTGAGAATAGAGATTGTATATGCAATATAGCATGCATATCTTTCAAACTAGGGAATTCAAGTTATTAAGTCTTAAGATCCTAATGACCAAGAGTGTTAAACTCTGAGTCAAATGTCACTCTAAATCATGTATCCTGAACTACACAAGTCTTGTATGATTTGAAAGTGTTAGGGATAAAACCACTTATTAGTTAGTATTTTTGGAGTTCCTTTTTTTTCAAATAATTTTTCAAGGATATAAAAAAAAAACGTATCAAAATAATTTATACCCTTTTGCAAACAATATGTAAAACATTTTAAGAAAACAATGCCATATAGATATAATGATTTTCAAAATATTTTACAAATCATTTTACAAAAATTAGTTTCCAATCTCCATGTCCATAACCCGTAATAATAATAAGTCATTTTAAAGTATCAAATATGGATAAAGTATGTATGAAATATATGTGTACACCCTCCTATCCTTATCTTATGCCATGTCTTTATGGTAAAAGTAAAATGAAGAACATAACTCATACGAAGCATAAAGAGGGGGGGGGGGGGGAAGTACAAGAACGAAAACATGTACAACCCCCTATACTTAGTCTTTTTATAGCCTAAGTTTAGGAATGGGTACCAAAGAATAGGGTAGCAATGAATAGAAGAATTAAGTAAAATATATAGACAGGGGTTCGGTCCTCCCCTGTACTTAGGCTAAAAAAAATCCAAAGTTAGAGATAAGAATGCAAAAGAGAAGGGACCGAGAGAAGACCCCAAGAAAATAAGGGGTGTACAGAACATGGGTACTTTATATATCTTAAGTATAGATATAGGATCTAAAGAAGAAAGAACCTAGACTCACGGAAAGAATAGAATAAATTAAGAAGGGAATTAGTGTTAGAAAGAAAGAAGGTATGAATTTACTAAGTTGTTGAATATCTTTTGAAAAGAATCTACAGTTGTGGCTTCATGTAAAGTGGCATGAAATGTCATCTTGATCACCGCTCCACATGAAGTCAATTTGCTCAACTTGGACCAACCGTTCATTCGATTCAACAAAGTGCTTCAATAGTTATCCATTCATCAAGAAGGATCGTGCACCATCAGTAAGGTCATATATCTTTACGCTTCCATTACTATGCACTTCCTTTTGTAAATAGGGACTTGTCCATTTTGGCTTTAATTTCACATGAAAAACCTTTAACTTTGTATTAAACAAACATACCTTTTGTATCAGTACGAAGTTCTTGCACCTATGTGCTGATCATGTCACTTTTTAACTTCGTCTTTATAAATCCCACTGTTGTCATATGCCCAGTTTCAGATATAAATGAGTTTATTTAAGTTCAAGTCACAACAAATATTCCCTATGTGACAACTCCAATTTATATTCTTTATTACACATTCAGATTATGCACCAATTTAACGAGCAAATAACACGACTTGTCGTAAATCATTCAAAAAGGTGAAGTTCTGTGTGGGGTCTTGTAAGCCATCGTGTAGGCCCGCAGAACTTGATCCATTTGCTGGGACCAATTCTTCTTATCATGATGAACTAACTTACGAAGAATGATCTCCACTTCTCTATTTGAAACCTCAATCACGTCGTTAGGCCGTGGGGGGTAAGGACTAGTCACTCTATTATCAAAACCATAGTCATTAGATAAACTTTTCATTTCACTGTTCACAAAATGGCTACAACCATCTGAAATCAATACCTTGGGGGCCTGAATCTAGCAATAATATGATCCTTCACAAACTTACAGATAATCATGCTATATACTACTTACATTGGGATAACATCCACCTACCTTGATAGACCACTAACAAGATGTGCTCATGTCCATTTCTATTGGGAAAAAGACCCATAAAATCAATACCCAATGCATCAAAATAATCACAAAAAAATCACTGGTTGTATGGGTATTTCATAGACCCAACTGTCCCTCCCATTATTTGACAAATAGGGCACGCCCTTAGAAAATCAATTGCATCACAAAATAAGGTCGACCTGTAGAATTGACATTGGACTTCCTTGTGTATGGTTCACTTTCTCGAATGGTGTCCTTCTGCCTCTAGAGTATGGCAGTGAGTGAGAACTCTCTGGTATTCCTCCTGAGGAATACACCTTATCTAGACTTAATCCGATCTTTCAAAGAAAGGGAACAAATCCTCCCAGTGGCATCTCATTGAGTTCGACTTCAGTTGGTCAACAAGCAACCTTGGGGAACTTGCTTGGAGAAAAGGTAATTCACCATGTTGGAATACGAATGGAGTCACTCAATAAAACAAATTGACTCATCCAGGAAAGTCTCTCTAATATGTTTAGTCTCAGAAGAATCCTTATGTTCAATCCGGGATAGGTGATTAATTCTTGACTCCAAGTTTAATCTCCAAATTAAACTTTTGGAGTAATAAAATCCACCTATTAAGACACGCCTTTGCATACTTATTTTTCATTAAATAATGAATTATTCTGTAATCCATGTAAATTGTCACCTTAAGGTACAAAATATAATATGTATTTTTCTAATACCTTGATGGATATGGGTAATTCGTCATTCTAGAAGTTAAAAATAGAGCTCTACTCTCAAGTAAGTGGCTACATTTTATCATATATTTTGTATTATTAGTATTCATTCCCTTGTAAAAAATATATGCATTTTAGCATTCATATTTGCATGAATAAGAAGCCCAAGTTTCTTTGTAAATATCACCTGTATATGACCATATTTTCTCCTATTTTTATTTACTTTTCAATAACACAAAATTGAATAAAATGAACTATATAGTGTGCATATTATTAAAACTAATAAATGAAAATATAAAAAATAGATTGTAAATTTGCCCCGTAAAACCCTAATATGAGACTAAAATCATTTATATGAGAATATCTCTCTCATACAGTCTCTTATGGACCCCTACTCCCTTTTGAATTATTGTACGTTCAATTACCTTCAAAACAAGATCAAATTCAAAAGAAATCAAATTCAAAAGAATTAGAGTTCATATGTGAAACTTGGGTTTTTGAGACCCTATTGTATATTGTACACATTGACAAATTTGACCTTATTATTTTATGTAGAAAAACAACTCCTTTTGAAATATTCATGTTGCATTTGTCTTATTTGATTATTGTTTTAATAAAATGTGTAAAAATCCAAATAAAAATCGAAGCAAAAATCAAAGAAAATATTAGCTTGATTCTGTATATATAGTCGGTGCATATGTCATCTTTATTTTATTCCTTTTTTATTAATGAATAAAATCTAAAAAAATAGTTTCAGTTGTAAATATTTTTTTTATATTTTATTTTATTTTATTTTTATTTTCATCTTATTTAAATATAATAAAAAAATAATAAAACATAAAAAGCAGTATTTTATATCTATAGGATACCACCAAAGTACTTTTGTACATATGAATTCTTTTGGTTTTGGACCTTTAGTCCTTCAAAAAAGTTGTTGATCTCGTCAACCTAGAGTGTTAACCACTTTTTTATTTTCCCTCTTTTTTTTATTTTTCTTTGGAATTAATTTTTTATTTTTCTGAGAGCGATACGTGGCAGGTCCTGGAGTTGTCAGATTTCACCCACATGTTTATTTTCTGTTATCTTTATTTTATTATCTATTATCATTTCTAATTAATTATCATTTATATTTCTTTTATTATTATTATTATTTATTTTTTATATTTATTCATTTACTTGCTTATTTTTATTTATTATTATTTTTAAATTTTTAAAGTTTATTTTTTATCGTCACGTCAAAACCCCAAGGTGTGCCACGTGGCCCCTCCCATTATCTCTCTCCCTTCCACACTGTTCACGCCCCTGCAACCCCCGCCTCGCCTCCTACGGTGGCATGCGGTGCACCACCTCCCACTCCTCCCTCTCCCTCTCCCTCTCCCTCTCTTTCCCCACACCCCTCAATCTCCCCTCAACACAACTGCCACACATGTTTCCATCTTCCCTGCTCCACCTCCTCCGAGTCTCTTGCGCACCCATCGCATGTCTGCCCCAACCGCCCATAAAGAGTCGTTGGCCACCCCACTCCCTCCCTATACACAATTCTTGCGAGAGTGTCCCAACCCCTTGCCACGTCGCTGGTGGCAACAAGGACCCAATGAGTCGATCAACGACGAGCATCCACCATCGATGAGATCTAGGAGGAGAAACCTCCTGTCGCAGCTCTTCCCCAAGTTTGTAGAGCTTCATGGAAAGATACTAGCATCTAAGGCGACAATCGGAGTTGCTCCTCGTCACTCCATTCTATGAAAACCCACAGGTGAACCCTTTTTCCTCTTCCTTTTCTTCCCTCTTCTCCTTCCTCTATTTCTCCATATTCCTTATTGTTTCCCCTTTCCTCTTATGCTTCTTTGCCACCCTCGATATTTGCTCCACCCTCCATCACCAACGATCCACTTCGCCACTGGCTACGCCATCCTCTACGTGCCTTGCAGTAGCTCTAACCTGTTTCTTCCCCATGTGTCTCCCTCACCTTTGGCATCGAGCAACACCTTCACCACAAACCCTTGCCCCTTTACACTCCACAACTAGCAAGCTTCTCCACCCTCTCTAGTTGTCTCCTTCAATTGCCCCGTGTCGTGTGTCGACTAGGGGTTTGAGATCCATCATTTTTAGATGACTGCCTCCATCGACCGTGTGCCTACACGGATGACTACACTGCCCATCCCCCCTCATATCGACATCGCCTCCAGGCTGAAGCCTCTCTACCGTCATGGCCCCATCGCCTTTGTGACTAGATCCCTCGTGCCACCAATCGAGCCCTTTCGCTTGGCGACTTAGCTCCAGTTGACCAGAATACCGTCCGCACGCTACCCAAAACTATAGAGGAGTCCCGCTCACGTGAAGCGCATGTGAGCAGGGGGAACAATTGCATTAATCACACCTGCAGATCCACAAAATAAAAGAAGGACCCCGCTGACCATAGCACATGCGCGGTATGTGTCATGAGAAAAATTGTGCAAAGACCCCCCAAGGTCCTTGTAATTGCATCCATTTACAATTTTCATTTCTTTTAAACTATTATGTATTGCATTGAGAACCTTATGTTTGTGTCCCTTTTTTAGTCTCATTTTGTTATCATTTTATCGTTTCAAAAATAACACTCTGTATAACTTATTCTCTATCATGTGGATATTTGTATGAATTTCTATGGAATATAATTGACTTAATATAATTCTTTTTGTGGAATTATATTTTTTGCCCACTACATGATCTGGAATTAATATCAAATTAATATTTTCTTCAAAATTTTCGAAAAATTCATAGTAGGCAGATTTAAGTTTGTTGTAGATTTTTCCCAAAAATCATTGATTTGCACGTATGTAAAGGTCAGAATAAAATACTTGGTGATTTGAGTAATTAATTTTTAATAGGCCATAAATCAATTTTTTTAAGTATCTATCCATTTTTTGGATTTATCTTATATAGGCTTATCTAGGATACTTTTATTTCGATGAAATAGATTAGTCTTCTATCTATTAACATTAATTTACGAAAATCATCCTGCATGCATCATTAATTAATATGTAATTCATTTTGCATCAGAAAATTCCAAAAAATTAAAGAGCATGAATTTTATCATTCCTCATGGTCTAGCTAAGTTTTAGGATTTTTGGATATTATTTGATCAAAAATTACATGTTAACCCCTAAACATGCCTGAATTTGCATGACATTTATTAAATACATGTAAAAGTTTAGAAAAATGCCTCTATGAAAACCTAGGTTCTAGATCACTTATTAATCAACTTAAGGAGATAGTTGCCTCCTTGAGTTTGACTTTGGGATTGCTCAAGTAAATTTGACCGCCTTGCTTTTAATTGAAAAATTTATTTAAACAGTTTTTTGATTAATCCGAATTTCCTTCCTTCAATGCACATATTAAATGTTAATTCCATGTAATTAGTGAGGGTAATTTCATGTTTTGTCAGACCCAAACTATCGCGAGCATTTATTTTTCAGTAACTGTATAATTCTTTTTTGTAAGATTTTACTCGCTTAGTACAAAGCAAACAACATCTCTTCTCTCCTCTATCCTAACACAAATCCTGTAGCAAAATCTGAAGTGTCGATCATGTTCTCAAAGGGAAGTCAGAAGCTTGTAAGACATGCGAGTCAATAATCTTTCTTTTCAACAGCTTAAAGGCCATAAGACACATGTTATCTATAATGAACTATGTGTCTTTTTTTAAGAGATCAGTCAATTATGGGGGCAATCTTTAAAAAATCCTTATTGAATCTTCTATAAAAGTCAACATAACCTAAAAATTATCATACTAACTTAACAATGGTTGGTGGATCAAGTTTCTTGATTACATCCACCTTGGGAAGGTCAACCTTTATTCCCTTTCTAGAGATGACATGCCCTAACACAATACCCTCTTTGACCATAAAATGACTCTTCTCCCAGGAGAGCACTAGATTCACCTCTCTACATTTTTGAAGAAATCGGTACAAGTACACAAGAAATGAATCAAATGAATAACCATGAACTGAGAAATCATCCATAAAGACCTCTGGGAAATCCCACCATCTCGACAAATAATGCAATCATACATCGTTGCAAAGTACATGAGGCATTATAGAGCTCGAATGACATATGCTTGAAGGCATATGTGCCTAATAGACATACGAATGTGGTCTTTTCCTGGTCTTTAGAGGTAATGGATACTTGATTTTAGTCCAAGTAACTGTCAAAAAAAAATAAAAGAACTTTTTCTCTACTAATTTTTATAAAAAATGATCAATAAACAACAAGAGAAAGTGATCTTTCTTAGTCGTGGCATTCATGCATCTATAATACGCATAGACATACCACGAAGTGGGTACTTGTGTCACAATCTTAACTCCCTCCTCATTGGTGACCATATGATATCCTGACTTCTTCGGGACAACATGTAGTGGGGTCACCCATTTGGAGTTTGAGATGGGGTATAACAAACCTGCTCTACACAATTTCCTAATCTCTTTCTTTACAACTTCCCTTATACTAGTATTTAATCTTCTTTGAAATTCTAGGAAGGTCTTGCATTATCCACAATATACATGCGGTGTGAACAAATAGCAGAGTTAATCCCCACGAGATCTTAGAAAGTCCAACCTATAGCCTTGCGGTTCCCCTCTAGGACTTTTAACAATTAGACTCATGTTCCACATTCAGCTTAGAACTGATAATGATATGAAATATGTTCTTGGGTCATGAAAAAAAGCATTCTTAAATGCAGGAGGTAAAGGTTTTAGATCTTATAATGTTGTATCATCAAGAAAATCAGGCTGCACCATCTCTGAATCTGGCTCCGTGCTGCATGAAGAAGTATCTGCATGTGTTGTGCTTGCCACCAACTCTATTGTGTCTTGAGCCAGATGGCCTAAAATCAATGATAACTCATCCAAGATGACATCTGACTCATCATTCTCACTCCTTGATTGTTCTGTGAAAGATGGAGCTATTAAATCCAAAGGGATTTCTACATCATCAAGGGAATAAGGGGGTGCATCAATCAAGAAGCTCTGCAACACCTAGCAAACTACATTGTGAATACTACCATTTCCATATGAGAGGTTCGCACTCAATGTTGTTGGGGCCTATTTCCATGGCCCACCTATGTCTAGTACTCTTCATTCTACCTCAGAAGATAAGTAATCCGGGATGGTTTCAAAGTTCGGTAGCTGCCACTTCATCTACTGCATATCTGGCTCCATGTCTCCCATAAAGAATGGAACTTTATCATTCCAGTATGATAGTCAAAAGAAGCTCCAATAGTTCTAAGAAAAATCCGTGCTAGAATGATTTGAAAGTCTCTCCAATAATTGTGGATTTCCATTTCAAGGACAGTGAAGTCCACCATGTATTCTTGTCCCGAAATCAAGATAACAAGTTCTTCAATTTACCTATAGCCCTCTTAGGAGACTTATATGAGAATTGGAGTAATACTCTTGATTTGTGTAATGGTCCTAACTCCACTCTCTCATACAAGACTAAATGAAACATATTAATAGAAGATTCATTATCTAGGAGAGTGTGTGCAAACATGATGTTACCAATATGGATCACTACATATTGTGCACTAAAATATCTCTTCTTTCTCAGAAGTTGTTGATTCTTGGTACAATAAGTAGTGGCTATTGTTAAAACGCGAGTCTTCACATAATTGCTTAGTTTCTTCCCGCTAGCACTAGTAGGTTGCATCGCACCTTAAGGTACTTTTGAAATATAGGATTACCAGCCGCATATTTAAATGAAACCTTAACCATGATGTTTTCATTATAAACCATACCATTTCGGGATCATCTATTTGAATCTTCCTAATGATGCACTTTCCTATTACTGGAGCACTGGGGAAATGGATGGAAGCACTAGAATAAGATGAAGAATCAAAATCGTACATTGAAACATACTTCTTTTTATTATGTGAAATCGAGTTCTTCAAACATGAATCTTTTATATGCAACTTGGAATTACAAATATGACTCGGTATGTTCTCCTCAACTAAAGGTGCAATTTCCACCGCAAACTCAAAATCTGCATCTCCATGTTGTGCTTGTGTGGTCTTCATCCTCTCTCTACCCTCAGATGATCTCCTCCTATGCTAATGAAGGAGCTAATGTGTCTGTTGATGCTTGTCCTCCTCACCCCCTAAGGTCTCCTTAGGTGGAGCCTTAGAGACGTCCTCCTCCATGTCCCTTTCTCAATCAGGCACAACCATGGTCCTTCCCCTCCTGAGTGACATATAATTTACAATATCAAATGGAAGAAACTCATGTTCAGATCTAGATGAATATGAGTATTATACAAGATCATGATGTTGTTGTTACATCTTGTTCAAGCTATTGGAGTTATCTTGAACCTAAGCGGGAATGGATGTAGATGGTGCAGATCATTCATACCACCAACGGGATAAGCAGTTGATGTCAAGCCTCATATCATGTATATTTATCCTGTAAGAATGAAGCTCCTCAAGAATCTGTTACTATATGCCAGTAGGACATGATGAATAAGACTATTGCTATGAACCTAGGTGATGTCTATGTTGTCCCTATTTAAATGAGGATGAGAACCATGAAGACTGGCCTGGCCCTGATGCCCTGATACTGTTATTGTGGAGAAGTCTAAAAGTATGGGCCTTATTTGCCCGATGGATAGTGTTGATGCACATATTGTTGCCTCAGCTGCTGGGAGTAGTAGGCTCCAAGGCTTGGATGTGTAGGAAGTGGTGTTGGAGTGAAACTAGTATTGTGGAAAGTAGGGGGGCTGTAGCAAGATTGATGGTCTCCCATTCCTTCCTATTAGTTGGTAAGGTCTTGTGTGTACATAATCTTCAACTCTCACATTTGAGGAGGCTCCTCCAAGACCGTCTTTGTTGATGGTTGTTGCTAGCAATGTTGTAAAAAAGAGTGGTCCTCTACCCATGTCAAGGTTGTCCCTGACATAGGCTGCTCCTAAACATGACGCACTCGGTAAATAGGAGCAACAGATGCAGACATGACATGTATCTTCATCTTAGATACATTCCCAGCTAATTCCTTCATCTGCTTTAGGATCTTGGATAAGCTTTCTAACTCATTCATCCTCTTATTAATCTGCTCAACCAATGTTATCTTATCTGTGATAATCTTCACGCTAGGGGATCACATCCTCAACTAAATTGATAACAACCTTCTTTCCCCCTTTGGAAAAGAGTGAAATAGGAGAACTCCATGTATGCCATGCTGATGGTCTGTGAGTGGCTCATCTTGGCCTTCTGCTAGAGTACCATCCATGCGGTATCCGTACCTCGTAAAGTATAGCTGCCTCCATAGGAAGTGCTTACTAAACCCTTCCCCTCAAGGTTAAGACCAATGTATTGGACTAGGATGGTTTCTTTCGTACGATGGCAAGAACACTTCTGTAGTATATCCTTAAATATCTCCCATGTGTCAAAGAACAACTCATTAGGTAGCTAGGAGAAACTCGTGATACGTGTCCTCATCTGATACGTCCTACTCAAAGGGTAGAAATTCTTTAGGAATTGATTCTTGAATTGTGTATAGGTAGTTATAACCACCCTAAGATTTTTCAACCAATAATCAACCTTGTCTCCCAAGTCAAATGGAAGTCCTTTGAGACTAATATAGTCCTAGCTAACCCTAGGGTGCCTAAGGTTATCATAGAACAACTCAAAGTCTCTTAGGAATGCATATGACTCCACGTATGCATTCCCATTGAAGTTAAGTACATCAGGATAGGCTGGACTTAACCAACTAAGATTTTTATACTTCCCATGATTGTATGTCCCATCCATCATTGCATCATTTCTCACATTAAGTTGACCTATTTGTGCTCTGAATATCACATTCTACTATTTTGATGCGTCTAACCTAACAAGTATCTACTGTAAAGGGTCTTTCCTATACTTATCATCATTATTCTTCTTAGGAGGCATCATATATGAATATTTTGAATTTCCTTCATTAGAAAATGGGTTTAGGTTAAAAG
Source organism: Ottelia alismoides (assembly GCA_037367405.1). NCBI lineage: Eukaryota > Viridiplantae > Streptophyta > Magnoliopsida > Alismatales > Hydrocharitaceae > Ottelia > Ottelia alismoides. Next base: position 152,854 of record JAZKJV010004291.1, on the reverse strand, counting down.
ACGAGGTGGAAATCAAATCGAGCTAACATAGGCGGACCATGTTCCTCGATGAGAAGGGAGGAGATAAAGGGATTGGTCAGTGTATGACCATCCCCTAAGTGAGTCAACATGAACTCAAGGAGTGGATCATGAGTCCAGGAAGGTCCAGGAAGTGAATTATCATGGACCTCAAAAGACATAATATTTAAGAGGTTCACAAAGTTTGAACAAATCACCCCCCCCCCCCACTCTTCATCTTCGATTTCAAGAATATACATATAGAGCTAGTTGAATCAAGTAGATGAAAGTACCACGGTTGCACTCGAACGTATGAGAGTAACTCACACAATGCAAACACAAATCAAATCCTTTAAGGTCACCAACTTCACACGTGAAGGCTATGAAAGTTCAACTGAAATATCTTCTTAATTTTAGTTGATGGTAGTCCAATCTTTAAGTACGTTACACACAGGGAGTCTCCTTATGCCAGCAATGCTCCTGATAATTCTCAATCCAAAGGGTGATCTTCCTAGGTTATTAGGATCAATATCACACTCTTAAAGAGAAGATCACGTTTACACAACCAAAATGTAAACTAAAGTCGAAGGCAAGTCCTTGTAGCTCCCAAATCTGTGAAATTCAGAAATAAATACTTAAGGGGTAAGTCTAGAGATTTGAGCTCTACCCCAGGGAAGCATCCTCACCCACTAAATCTAGGGGTAAGAACCTATATATAATGAGGGTTTTACTCATCCGTAGTACGACGTTGGTGTTATTCCAAGTTATTACGTCGATTGCTTATTTCACTCCCAATTTGAGAGTGTGGTTATCTTTTGATTTAATGTGAACACACCATAGTAATGCACAACGATCAGTCTCGTTCCTTTTATATTTAAGTTATAAATCTAAGTCAAGGAGTAGAGAAAAGCTGAATGCCAATCGATAAATCAATGATGCATGCTAATGTTTAGGAATACTTACAATGATTCCTAGCACTCTATTTGTGGATGCATAACTGAAGTTTTAAAGGCTATTCTATATGAATGCAGTCGATGAAAACACACCTAAATATGAGTTCTATTAGCAGAAAGAAGTTGATTAAATTTGATCTAAGTAGAACGTGCTTACGTATGTCTTGTTAATGAAACTCAAGATATGAATGAGTGTGGCCTATTTATGATTACACAAACAAAATTACTTATAAGAATCTCTAAGAGTCGTGTTCCTAGTCGTAAATAGCCATTCAAGTCGAGCCCCACCATCAGAGAGGATGAAATAGGTCTCAACACACCAAACATAAAAGGTTAGAGAGTCCGTGTACACACATGAGTTCTCAATCAGAACCATTGTTAATAAGCAATTAAATTATAAACAAATCAGAATTACAAAACCATGTAATACAAAAATTACTAAGTTTCCTGAACTTTCTCTTCATCTTAATGGAGCGACTTTAGACTTTTCAACTGGAGCTCCAAGCTCTTTGCCTACGCATCAAGTCGATTACCTCGACTCCGCAGACCCTATGAAAATAACTTGGGATTAGAAAATTCAAAGATATATTAAGCTAGAAATTATAACAATACAACATAAAAAAGTCAAGACAACAACAAAGTCAATAAAATGATAAAAGTCAATGCGATGAATACTTAACCTTAATAACACTTAATCAAGTATCTAAACCCAATTAAATATAACTAATGTAGTCGTGTTCTCGAAAACGACACCATCTGATGAATCGCTAATCGACAAAGTTAATTATAACTCATCGTCATATGGTCGATTATCAACTTATCAAAACCTCAATAACTGAATCTCTATGAAGAGATCAAGGATAAATTAACTTGGATAAGTCCAGGGGCAAAGACAAGGACACACACATTAGTATATCGAATTAAAATTTAAGCACCTAGTTAAGTTGTTTAATGTGTATCTAGATCAAGCATGCACTACACAATGGATGCATGAATTGTTTTTAGGATTTTTATGCAAGTCAAATCAATTTAATGCTACAAAATGGAGATACAAAACAATACACAATACTATGTGCAATGAACAGATTCACTATTTAAGCTCATGATAAGGTATTAATTAAATTAAATTCAATCAATTAAATAGTCTTAGTCTCTAACGTGACAAAGTAAATAGTAGGATCAAATTAAATTGATTAATGCAATTCTTTGATTAAGCAATTAAACTACTTCGAGAATCCCATCATTCAATTAGGTAATTAATGAATTATTACAATTATAGTAGCCCCTAATTAAATTCTAATGATCTTATTCAAAATAAAGATTTAAATAGAGAAATTAACAAAGATGATAATGTTTCAGTAACATTAATTCAATCCAAGTAAGAAAACAATCTTATCTGATTTTTAATGTGTTATATATTTATCAAAGTAATATTCTATGCATATAACATCAAAGAGAATTTAATACACTTTAATTCAAGACTTATTTCAGGATTTGGATCTATGATGCTCAAGTAATTAAGTATACAATACGTGGGCTTCTATGTAAGAATTAAAAATGCACAAAATTATCACAAACAAGTCCTTGAAGGTACATATGCAAATAACAAAACTTTCTTGGGTGTTAGTGCTAGAAAAAAATATGCATGGGGGGAGTCGATAGGGATATTGTGAAAATAAGCATAGCGTGCACGTGATGCACGCAACTCCAGGATTGGGAAGTGGTGTAGGCTCGAGCCAGGTAGCGCTCCCTCGTGCTTCGGGCGAGGTCTGGAGGACTCGAGTATGTAGGTCTGAAATTATGTCTTGGGGAAGATGTTGTCTGTCAGATAATGATATGATGGTAAATACTTTTCATTGGAGTAAAGCTCATCCTTGTACGACGGCTTGAAGGTGGGGCTTCGATGACCTGGTTGCTCCTCCTTTGTGGTCTTTCTCTTCTGGTGAAGGTCAAAGAGTGTTCCTGAGGAGTTGGCGAAGAAGGTGGCGATTCGAGGAAGAGTGGACGAGGGCTAGAATGGCTGGATAATGCATGGTCGTTGGTGATGGAACTTCATATTGGAGATGTGTTCTACACTTCAATCAATAAGGTGTCAAATGACCTGCATGTGTTAGCCCAAATAGCCGAAGCAAAATAAGAAGTTATGTTGTGAAATCAAGGGTTGACAATGTTATCAAAGCTAAACACCCAAATGGGTTCTTCACCTTTGCAAGGAGAAGAATAAAATCGAGGTATGGATGATGATATGGAATAGATAACTATGAACATAATGATACCGGTGAATCATGGATATGTGACGATGGTAAAGGAGGAACTAAATCAAAGTAAAGGTGATTGAACATGACAAATAAATTTCAAGAAACTAATAGGGTGAAGGAATGAGATGATTCCTGTGGATTTGGGAAGAACGAAGGTGATAGTCGAAGCCTGGAAATAAAGCTTTGGTTGATCATGGTCTTCGCTAGAAGTTGTGGTAAGTGACTGAGCTCAAGCAGCACTTCAGATAAGGCTACAACAAGGTGAGTTTACCTCGGACATCACTGAAGAAGACAAGTCTTTCTTCAATCACGTTCTCTCTCAATAGCTTTCACTAAAGAGGAGGAATGGCTCGAACGCTTCCATGTGAAGGGCTGATGAGGTAATGGGCTTTCATTCAAGTGAATGACAGTTAAACATGGAATTTTCAACTGCATGAGGAAGGCTCATGCAAAGGAGGAGGAGGAGTTGAAGGACCAAGCATGAATGAAGTATGAATGAGCTCTCTAAGGGTACTGGTTTTGAGAGGAGATGGCATATGAGTCAATCAAAGAAAAGTTGAGAAGTTTCATTGCTGAAGAGACACTTCATTAGGGAGCAACAACTGGAGGTTGATGAGAGAGGAGCGTCGTTGGATGATCAAATCCGATGACTCACAAGGAGGCATACACGGGTGATCTGGAGCCGTTTTATTGATCTAATCAAGCGTTCCTTAAAAGATCATTGATGGAGAGCTATCGGTTGTCCGGTCAATTGATCAGATGGTCCACAAGTACGTGGGAGGAATTGAAAGGCTAGCCATGTGGTGGCCTTTGATTGGGCAATGTGGCCCAATCAAAAAAATAAGAAATGAAATAAAATTTATAAAATTAAAATAAAATAGTAAATGTTATTAAATAAAAACTGTTCAATATGAAAGTTATGTATCTTTTCAAAATCTACAACTTTCATGTGAAACTCAAAGTCAAAATATTTTATTTCTTTCTCTATTTTTTAGGTATCTTATATAATTAATAATGTGTAATATGTTGTATATAATATTATTCTATTATCTATTTGGTTTTTTAATAATAAGAAACATAAAAAATAAAGAGACTATAGGCACATATATTTGATACTTATTTATATACAATAATTAGCCATATTTATTTACAAGGGGTTAAATTAAAATATAATAAATTAGTTGTTAAATGAATTAATTAGTTTAATATATATATATATGTATAATTAATAAAAATAAAGATGTTGAATATAAGATTCATTAGATACTTTGATGCATATTTTGGAGGGGATGTGGATGATAGGAAATCTACACCGGGCTACCTTTTCATATTTAGTGGAGCAACCATTTCTTAAAGTAGCAAGAAACAAGGATGTGTATCTAGATATACACATGAGGCATAATATATAACATGTAGCATGACAACCACTCATATGGTTTGGATTAAGAGCTTCCTTAAAAATTAAATATTGAATTAGTCATGGAACAAATTGAAATGTATCATGATAATCAAGTTGCAATAAGCTTGATAATTAGTAGTGGGACTAATAGCTCTAACGAAACGCATTAAAATCCAACATCACAATATATAATGACATAATAATAAATTACTATAACCTATATACGTACAAGTGATATGTTATGTAATTCTCTAACCAAGATAATAACATCATATATATACATCAAACGTGTTGGTTTGATGGGGCACATGAATGCTTGAGTCAAGGAATATGTTTTCATAAATAATGAACCTCAATGCAGACATCTCTATCCACTACACAAATTGTGGGAGTATAGAAGTTTTGACCACTTCGATCAAGTGGGAGATGTTAGAACGGATCTTGAAGAATGATTGAATGATCAAAAACCTCCATCGACAATTACGAAAGGGCCAGATCTCTTAGAGACCCAAACTGATGGGGCATAGGGAAGAGGGCAAATGACGTAAGGGCATATGCCCTATAAATACCTCCTTTGGGAGGGGAATGAATCACAACAATTGGACCCGAACTCATGCCTAAGGCACCCTTTCCTTCTCCAAATCACTAATGATCTCTTTCTTTTAGCAAACTAAGTCTAGGATGTCATATCTCAGAATCCTTCAATAACCCACACATACACTCGCATGCATGTACACACATTAGTATATGTACATGCACATATTTGTGTGTGTAAGAGAATTCTTGAATAAGGGGAGTGTGTGCATAAATATACACATGCATACACACTTAATAAACACATATACATACATATATACACATACATATACATGCATGCGTATGTACGTGCGTACTGATAAATCTTCACTTTGTCACTTTTATTCTTTCATTTTGGCCTTAAATCCCTAGCAAATTGGACGTATATAACATTAATTTCCGCAAAATAACACTCAATAATTGAATAATAAATAATGTATAAAGTAATGCATTTAATTTCAAAATAAAAGAATAAAGGAAGAAAAGAAAAAGAATGAAATATCAAAGACACTAAGTGACCCTAGACGCAAAGACTCAGTCATCTCGATGACTTGGTCAACAAGGAATAAAGTAGGGGGGAGATATGGTAGCCAAATGTACAGAAAACACAACTCAAAACCCCTAATTCTATAGCCTAAAATATAAATTTAAGACCTATTTTATTTTCTTATTTTTATACCTCAAATCAATAAGAGTTTATTGGGGCTACCCCTTGGGGAAACCGACATGACTGCCCCCGTACCATTTTCAGCATTTTTTCTATTTTTTTTTGAAAAATAGCACAATGTATATTCATCTATATATCCCTCCTACATGTCATTCCAATTTCGTCAAATACAGAGACTCTTATGCCCTCCATCTAGAACATGTATATTACATCAGCTCTAAGACTGTTAAAATTACCTGTTCTAGATGGGGGCCATATGTCTCTGTTTCTTACGAAATTGGAATGACATTTAGGAGGGATATATAGATGAATTACATGGTGATTAAAAAATAAAAAAATGCCAAAAATACGGGTCGGGGCAGCCCCATTAAATCCAATCAATAAACCCTCAAAATGAATATTGTACATAAATACAAAGAAAAATATAAAATAGATTTCACTCAAAAATAATGCACAGTATGACTAGGACACACAGAATAAAAAGCCACAAAGAAAACTTTACAGACATGTATCTCCTCCATATAAACTCAAAATTGACAAACTCACCTTTATTATTTATAAAATTAAATAATCTATTTAATGATGGTAGCTTCATTTAATTTGGAGTTGAGATGCAAAAGTTGGCTTTTGGATCCCTCTTATAATATATACATGTATATAAAATTCAATATATTTATGATTTATATTTTATGTTTCTTATATTTTTATATATTTGTAAATTTGATATAAAACATATTTGCATAATAAAAATAGAATAAAATCATTAAAATCCATTAAAATAAATAATGTATCATAATATATATGTAAATTATACATATAATATATACATCCCTATTTATTTAAGAGTATAAATTAATCCGAAAAATAAATTAAAAATATATAATTATGCAATTAAATATATAAAATAAGAAAAAAATAATAATCAAATACAAAATACAATACAAATAAAAGACCTAAAATATAATTAAATATACCCATATATTTACATGTAAATATTATAACATAATAAATAAGGTTGTAAAAATAAATAAAAATCACCTAAAAATAATACATAAAATAATAAACATTTTTTTGTTTTAACTTTTATTTAATAAAATATCTAGCTATTTTATTTTGATTTAGTTATTTATTTTCTTATATATTGTCCTCATTCGATCCTACGTGGACCAATGAGGAGTCTCGCTTTGTTGACCCCCAGTCAACTAGCCCTATTGGCATCTCTAACATGTTAGAGACTACGACCTGTCATCTTCTCCCTTTTTCCGTCTCGATCTATTACTCTTCTTTCTTCGATTTATCATGCAAACCCTGACTGATTGAACCCTAATCTATGCTTAAACTTTGATCTATAGTACAATGATCGGATTTAGCCTAAACCCTTGGTCAATAAGGTCCCTCCACTCTATTTGTAAATAAAGCCCCTCACCTTCCTCTTCGACTTTGATCCCTATCTTGCTACTATAACCCCATTAGGACCCCTGTATAAATCCTCCTGATGAATCTCGTATTCATCATGCTAAAAATCACATATTAAGACCCCTGTCTTAATTAATCCAATAAAAATCACCATTAATTCTCCATTTTTATCTTGTAATATATTGTGTATAATTAACCTTAATTAAATGTATTTAATTTCCTTTATTTTTCTTGTAATTATTTTATCATCAAAACCCCCTAAAAATTAGGTAGAGTAATTGTTCATAATTAACTGACCATTAACAAGACTAAAAAATGCAAAAACATCTTAAAACCAAAAAGTCGTATTTTTATCCCCCTTAAAAATACCCTCAAAAATACTTTTTGTACAAATGACCTCTTTTGGCTTTTCATCCACATAAAACTTATAGATCTCATCGAGACGAGCAACTTTCATGTTTTGACTTTTTCCTAATTATCCCTCTAACTATTTCTTTCATATTTTTCTTTGTATTTATACTTCCAAATTTTCTGATTGGGCCACGTGGTGATCTCTGGAGCCACCATGTGGCCCGCCTCTTCTCTTGCCACCCGGCTCTTTCCTGGGCCGTCCGATCTTCTCATCCCGCCTCGATCTCAACCCTCCATTGCCGCTTCGCTCCCAGCCCTTGGATTAATCTCCCAGATTGAATCTCCACCGCCACCTAGCGCCTCATCTACTGCTGTTAGATACATTTCCTATCCTATGGCTGCCAACTCTCCACGTCACCCAGTCCTTCTCAGCCCTCCGATCAACCGATCATCCTACGCTTCAACGCTTGCCACGTCATCTCTTTCTCTCCCACTGTTGGATCTCCCTATCTCCAAATCTCAGCAGCTCCTTCGCGCCCTTACACCAGCCATTCGATCAGATCCTCGGATCTGATAATAGCCCTCCACCTGAGCTCACATCCTAGCTGTTGGATCGCATGATCCAACGGCTCGCCAGTCATCTTCCTCCTTCGTAACCCCCTTCCCCCAGCCATTTCACCTCGCCAACCCACCGCCCCCTTCCTATTTTGGGAAGAACCTCATGTCACCTCTCCCTCTGCTAACGACCACACCACGAAGCCCCATGCTCCGTCGTCCTCGCGCGACTCACATCATTCACTGCTATTACTCCCTCACCATTAACCCTTCATTGCAAAATGCCTCGCCACCACATAACTGTTGGACATCCTCCGCTTATAAGAGCCTCTCCCCCGTCGCCTGAGACCCGATCCACCATCCAGGGGGCTGTCGCCCAGCCTCCGGTCCTCCAGTGACAGCGGAGTGACCATGAATCGAGGCGAAGATGGCCCAGCCCCAGTGTGATCCATGGCAGCTCCGCCATGTCAGCTTTGCCATCTTCGACGGTAGCTCGAGCCCTCTGGCATCGCTGGCCAGACCGGGCGACGATCCGGGCTTCCTAGAAGCCCTGCACAAGCGCCTCCGCCACCGGATTCCCCTCTCCGATGAGGTGCCCCCCTTTTTTTTGTTTTCCTATTTCTTCGAATTTTTCCCACCGTCCTCACTCACTACCACCCTCACCTAATCCCCTCACAACATCCGACCGACCACCAGCATCCTCGCCGACCACCTCTCTCCAGAACCTCCCCCGCCCCGATTCATCTCCTCCTCCACTTCGCCGAAGGAGGAGATACGGCCTTCACTCCCGTAACCTCTGCGACCTTCCACTCACCTCACAAGTCACTCATGCATCCTGAGCTTTGGCTATACTAACAGTTGCAGGTGCTCCCATCGTCATTGACCGGAGATCAGATTGGAGCTCCTTCGAGCTTTTCTCCTCTGGTGAGGCTTCACCAATCGTCACCTTCGATCAGCTTCGGAGCCTCGCCGCACTACCAGCTTCTTCGCGAGGTCCCCAGCTTGCTCCTCCGATCTTCATAAGATCTGGCAGAGCACAGAGGTGCCAACCATAGGTCGCCGGAGACCCGCCTTCTCAGGTGGCCCGCAGCGGAAGACGAAGTATAGTTGCCGACCGATTATCTTGATCGGACGGTCATTATGATGACACGTGGATGACCCGAGCCTCAGCCGAACCTACAGGCTCGGGTCCACCAAACCTCAAGCCTAGCCATCCTGATGTCTCCATGTGTCCCGAACTAGCAACAAGCCCCGGGCCTAGGCTCCTCATGTGTGTCGTACGTGAGGGATTGGGTAAATTGCACGAAAGTTTGGTATTTACACATTGGTCTCCAAGCACGTGCGCCACGTGTGCTTGGGTAGTTTACAGGGATGCTCTCAGAGTTTCCTGAAATTGCTAAAAGGTCCTTGCGTGCAATGTAAAAATTACGCTAGGATCCATGCAGTTTTTGGTATTTGCATTTAGGTCCCTCCAGAGACCTAAATGTAATATTTATCATTTTATTTTCTTGCATTTTATTACAATTATGCCCCTACATTGTTTTTAGCATAACTTGAGATCGTAAGTCCAGATTGCATGATTTTAGTGTCGTTTTGATCCTTGTTTCCTCATATACATCATGGCATGTTTAATTTTCTCATCCGACATCATTTTAAATGAAGTGAATTTTTGTGTTAGATGATGACCCTGCTCTACTTATTCTTGCTCGGATTCGATGACTGATTTTAATGTTGTGATCAAATTGACCCTGATTTCAATCTCTATTATATTGCTCAGTTTCAATGATATTTTTAGGGTATATTTGTAACCTCTTGTTATGCATATCTTTAACCTTGCATAATTGCTCATTCATCACTTTATATGTGCATAAAAATCAATTAAAAATTGCATGCATAATATTATTGCATTATAAAATACATAGTTCATCATGCAGACCTGGAATTGAGAAATAATTCACGCATGAGCTTCATTAATAAAAATTCGATAAATAGAGTAAGTAGTTGTGTCCCTGAATTCGACCTTGGTAGAGTTGCCAAGTAAAAATATTCCACAACATTCAAAGATTGTGATTTTTGCTGAACCAAATTTGCCTCCTATACTACGATAATTATTCATTCTTAAAGAGGCAAATTTGTCGTTCATCAAATGGCACCGTTGCCGGGGAGCCGACTTAACTTAATTTATTTGTTGAATTCTTTTTGAATATTTTCGAGATATACAAGTCCTCATTTCATGCATCATTTTTTGCATCATATCTGCTGATTTAATTTCTCTGTGTGTTCTAACTTTTCTCTTTTGTGGCAGTGCCCATGAAAATCGAGGACGCTTGATCTTCATGGAGGCGTGATGTCGGGAGCTTCTGCTAAAGAGGCCATAAAAGAATTTGTGAAGAAATTCTAGGATTTTTTATCAGTCATCCTGCATTTGCATCCTGTAAAAAAATGTGTTGCATGTGCATATTTATTTTAATAGTCCTCTTTAGAGGGCTTGCATGTTGTAAAAAAAGTAGATCACTTGATGATCTACCCCCCCCCCCCCCCCCGCACTTGCACATATGCACTCACCCCCTCCCTTCTCTCTCTGTATATTTCACAATCACTCTCTCTCATGCTCTCTCCCTGATCGCCATCTTCTGTAAAAACAATCCCCCCGCCCTTGTATCATAGTGTAATTATTCATCCGACCGCAATAACCCCCCCCCCCCCCCCCCGCCCCAACTCAGAGCCATTACTTAAGCTATTTGTAGCTTAGGACTAATCATCCATCCCTCGTGTTGTCTTCTTATACTTAGGACAATTTTTGGCCTAAGTATAGGGGGACCCTCCTCCTCAGTTTCGCTATATCACCCTATATTTGATCGAGCCTCGACTTCATGGCACTTGTGCTATGAGGACATAACAAAATTTAAGTATAGAGGGGTATACTGTATATTTACTTTAGCTATAGCTTGTATTTTAAAAGCTTCTCGAAAATTTTATTTTCAGGCTTGGTTTTGGTAAATATGTGAACAGAGTTTTTGTAAAAACCTTGTAAAAATGTTTTCTTAAAATTTGAGAGATTAATTTGTGTAAATACTTCTTTTTTAAAAAAATGATGAAAATTAAAATCCATAAAAATCTGCAAAAGCCAAAAATTGTACAAAAATCACTAACTAAGGAGTTGGTGTATTCCTGACACAATCACATTCACTCAAGGCTTGAGGATTTTGAGGACACTGGATTTCTACGATCTTGAAAGTCTGAGTTAACATGCCTTAGTCATTAAGGTTTTGAACTTAATTATCCACACTTCCCTAGTTTGAAAGATTTGAGCGCTATATTGCACTCTTCATCTCTACCTTTAAAAGAATATGATCAGCACAATCACATGCACAACTGCATGATTGATGAGATGAGTTGAGATATTACTTGATGAACTACGACTAGAGATTTGAGTTTAGACCCGATCTGGTGATATTCGAGGATGGGATAAAGTTAATTAAGGCTTCAGAAAACCTGAATGTCAGTAAAACCTTGGCCAGTATGTGAACAAGATTCATATGCTATCTCTTTTATATTTACCTAAGTGCCAGGGTGTGATGAAACCTAATGAATATTGTTGATCAGTGTGTGTCAACTTTTGGTAAAAGCGGTGGAGCTAGCCAACAAAAGTAATGAAATGCCAAAGAAAAGCTCTATCATCCAAGTCAAATTATAAATGAGCTTCCACCAATGGCAAGCGCTCCCAAACATTTTCAAAGTGTCCACTTGGACCAAGCACTAATTAGGACCAAGGAGTCGGGCTGACACCAAAAAAGGGATCTGCATTGTAAATGCTATAAGTCTGGGTGTCGAAGGTATCTTATATACTCAAAAGAGACACACCCCGATGTACTCTCAGAAAAACAAGTGCAGACAACTCCAACTCTCTTGACAAACACATTGATCAACGAAATAAAAATATACTGGTGTTGAATAATAAGGCACTCGAGAGGCACCTTGTTCCAATATGAGGGAGAGAAAAATAGACACAATCCTATGCCCTCCATCATCTGGTCATCCATCTACACTTTCAAGTCTGACAAACTAAAGAAACGGTTGATTGAAGCAAGAATAGACCTATTCCCTAGTATTGAGGATGAGGTCTAGAGGAGAATCTTTAGGACTGGAACTTTGGGTGATGCCTCGACTTTATTCTCATGAAATGCAGTACACCTAATTTCATATCCTTACATTATATGTACAAAAAGAGAGTATGATAATTAGAGAAGTTGGATTCCTTCTGACTAAGGCTTGGATAGACCCAGAATTTTAGGATCTCTTAAATTAAGGGTCTTCGAAAGATTGAGCCTTGAAATCTTCACTTGCACTTTCAAGAATTAATCCGACTCCTTCATTCTTTAGATGCCCGAGGACGAGCATGGTTTAAGTATAGGAGTATGATGAATCTCGTATTCATCATGCTAAAAATCACATATTAAAACCCCTATCTTAACTAATCCAATAAAAGTCACCATGAATTCTCCATTTTTATCTTGTAATATATTGTGTATAATTAACCTTAATTAATTGTATTTAATTTTCCTTATTTTTCTTGTAGTTATTTTATCATCAAAAACCTCTAAAAATTAGGTAGAGTAATTGTCCATAATTCACTGACCATTAAAAAGATTAAAAAATGCAAAAACATCCCAAAATCAAAAAGCGGATATTTTTCTCCCCCTTAAAATTACCCCCGAAAATTCTTTTTATACAAATGACCTCTTTTGGCTTTTCATCCAACATAAGACTTGTAGATCGAGACGAGCAACTTTCATGTTTTGACTTTTTCCTAATTATGCCTCTAACTATTTCTTTCATATTTTTCTTTATATTTACACTTCTTAATTTTCTGATTGGGCCACGTGGCGCTCTCTGGAGCCACCACGTGGATCGCCTCTTCTCTTGCCACCCTCCTCTTTCTTGGTTCATCCGATCTTCACATCCCGCCTCGATCTCAGCCCTCCATTGTTGCTTCGCTCCTAGCCCTAGGATCAATCTTCCAGATGAAATCTCCACCGCTACCTAGCGCCTCATCTACAACCATTAGATCCATTTCCTATCCTACTGCTGCCATCCCTCCACGTCACCCATTTCTTCTCAGCCCTCCGATCAACCGGTCATCCTACGCTTCAGCGCTCGCCACATATCTCTTTCTCTCCCACCGTTGGATCTCCCCATCTCCAAATCTCAGCCACTCCTTCGTACCCTTACACCAGCCGTTCGATCAGATCCTCGGATGTGATCATAGCCCTCCACCTGAGCTCACATCCTAGCCATTGGATCGTATGATCCAACGGCTCGACGGTCATCTTCCTCCTTCGTAACCCCCTTCCCCCATCCGTTTCACCTCACCAACCCACTGCCCCCTTCCTATTTTGGGAAGAACCTCAGGTCACCTCTCCCTCTCCTAACGACCACACCACGAAGCCCCATCCTCCGCCATCCTTGCGCGACCCACATCATTCATTGCCATTACTCCCTCGCCATTAACCCTCCATTGCAAAACGCCTCGCCACCACATAACCACTGGACATCCTCTGCCTATAAGAGCCTCTCCCCCACCGCCTGAGATCCGATCCACCATCCAGGGGGCTGTGGCCCAGCCTCCGGTCCTCTAGTGATAGCGAAGCGACCATGAATCGAGGCGAAGATGGCCCAACCCCGGTGTGATCCATGGCAGCTCCGCCATGTCAGCTCTGCCATCTTCGGCGGTTGCTCGAGCCCTCTGGCGTCGCTGGCCAAGACTAGGCGACGACCCGGGCTTCCTAGAAGCCCTGTACAAGTGCCTCCGCCACCAGATTCCCCTTTCCGATGTGGTGCCCCCTCTTTTTTGTTTTACTATTTCTTCAATTTTTTCCCGCCATCCTCACTCACTACCACCCTCACCTGATCACCTCACAACATCTGCCCGATCACCAGCATCGTCGCTGACCATCTCTCCTTTCTCCAGAACCTCCCCCGCCCCGATTCATCTCCTCCTCCACTTCGTCAGAGGAGGAGATTTGTCCTTCACTCCCGTCACATCCACGGCCTTCCACTCACCTCACAAGTCACTCACGCACCCTGAGTTTCGGCTATACTAACAGTTGCAGGTGCTCCCATCGTCATTGGCCGGAGATCAGATCGGAGCTCCTTCGAGCTTTTCTCCTCTAGCGAGGCTTCACCAACTGTCACCTCCGATCAGCTTCGAAGCCTCACCGCACCACCAGCTTCTTCGCGAGGATCCCAGCTTGCTCCTACGATATTCATAAGATCTCTCGGAGCGCGGAGGAGCCAACCACAGATCGCTGGAGACCCGCCTTCTCCGGTGGCCTGCGACGGAAGACAAAGTACAGTTGACGTTCGATCATTACGATGACACGTGGATGACCCGAGCCTCAGCCGAACCTACAGGCTCAGGTCCACCAAACCTCAAGCCTAGCCATCCTGATGTCGCCACGTGTCTCGAACCATCAGCAAGCCTCGAGCCTAGGCTCCTCACGTGCGTCGCACATGAGGGCTTGGGTAAATTGCACGAATGACTCTGGTGCTTTTGGTGTTTACACATTGGTCCCCATGCATGTGCCTCATGTGTGTGCCTATGTTATTTATAGGGAGGCCCTCAGAGTTTTCTGAAATTGCAAAAAGGTCCCTGCGCACAATGGAAAAATTACACTGGGACCCAGATGGTTTTTGGTATTTGTATTTAGGTCCCTTCAGGGACCTAAATGTAATATTTATCCTTTTATTTTCTTGCATTTTTATTACAATTATGCCCCTACATTGTTTTTAGCATAGCTTGAGCATCGTAAGTCCAAATTGCATGATTTTAGTGTCGTTTTAATCCTTGTTTCCTCATCTACATCATGGCACCCTTTTAAATGAAGTGAATTTTTGTGTTAGATGATGACCCTGCTCTACTTATTCTTGCTCTGATTCGATGAGTGATTTTAATGTTGTGATCAAATTGACCCTGATTTCAATCTCTATTATGTTGCTTAGTTTCAATGATATTTTTAGGTTATAATTGTAACTCTTGTTCTGCATATCTTTAACCTTGCATAATTGCTCGTTCATCACTTTATACGTGCATAAAAATCAATTAAAAATTGCATGCATAATATTATTGCATATAAAATACATAGTTCATCATGCAGACCTGGAATTGAGAAATAATTCACGCATGAGCTTCATTAATAAAAATTCGATAAATAGAGTAAGTAGTTGTGTCCCTGAGTTCGGCCTTGGTAGACTTGCCAAGTAAAAATATTACACAACATTCAAAGATTGTGTTTTTTGTTGAACCAAATTTGCCTCCTTTACTACGATAATTATTCATTCTTAAATATTCCACAACATTCAAACCTTGGTGAAGCCTCGCCGGAGGAGAAAAGCTCGAAGGAGCGCCGATCTGAACTCCAGCCAATGACGATGGGAGCACCTGCAACTGTTAGTATAGACGAAGCTCAGGGTGCGTGAGTAATTTATGAGGTGAGTGGAAGGTCGCGGAGGTGACGGGAGTGAAGGCCAAATCTCCTCCTCCAGCGAAGTGGAGGAGGAGATGAATCGGGGCGGGGAGGTTCTAGAGAAAGGAGAGGTGGTCGGCGAGGATGCTGGTGGTCGGACGGATGTTTGGAGGTGATCAAATGAGGGTGGTAGTGAGTGAGGACGGCGAGAAAAATTCGAAGAAATAGGAAAACGGAAAAGAGGGGGGGGGGGGGTACCTCATCGGACAGGGGAATCCGGCGGCGGAGGCGCTTGTGCAGGGCTTCTAGGAAGCCCGGGTCGTCGCCCAGTCTTGCCAGCGACGCCAGAGGGATCGAGCTACCACCGAAGATGGCAGAGTTGACATGGCAGATCTGCCATGGATCACACCGAGGTTGGGCCATCTTTGCCTTAATTCATGGTCGCTCCGCTGTCTCCGGGGGACCGAAGGATGGGCCACAGCCCCTGGATGGTGGATCGGGTCTCAGGCGGCGGGGGAGAGGCTCTTATAGGCGGAGGACGTCCGGCGGTTATGTGGTGGCGAGGCATTTTGCATTGGAGGGTTAATGGCAAGGGAGTAACGGCAGTGATGGCAGTGAATAATGTGGGTCGCGTAAGAATGGTGGAGGATGGGGCTTCGTGGTGTGGCCGTTAGGAGAGGGAGAGATGACCTGAGGTTCTTCCTAAAATAGGAAGGGGGCGGTGGGTTGGCGAGGTGAAACGACTGGGGGAAGGGGGTTACGAAGGAGGAAGATGACCGGAGAGCCGTTGGATCATGCGATCCAACATCTAAGATGTGAGATCAGGTGGAGGGCTATGATCAGATCCGAGGATCTGATCGAACGGTTCGTGTAAGGGCGCGAAGGAGCGGCTGAGATTTGGAGATAGGGAGATCCAATGGTAGGAGAGAAAGAGCTGACGTGGCGAGCGTTGAAGCGTAGGATGACCGGTTGATCGGAGGGCTTAGAAGGACTGGGTGACGTGGAGAGATGGCAGTCGTAGGATTGGAAATGGATTTAACAACAGTAGATTAGGCACTAGGTAGCGGTGGAGTTTAATCTGGGAGATTGATCCAAGGGCTAGGAGCGAAGCAGCAATGGAGGGATGAGATCGAGGCGGGATGTGATGATCGGACGACCCAGGAAAGAGCCGGGTGGCAAGAGAAGAGACGGGCCACGTGGTGGCTCCAGAGAGCACCACGTGGCCCAATCAGAAAACTCAGAAGTATAAATACAAAGAAAAATATGAAAGAAATAGTTAGATGTATAATTAGGAAAAAGACAAAACATGAAAGTTGCTTGTCTCGATGAGATCTATAAGATTCATGTTGGATGAAAAGTTAAAAGAGGTCATTTGTATAAAAAGTATTTTTGGGGTTATTTTTAAGGGGGATAAAAATATCAGCTTTTTGATTTTGAGATGTTTTTGCATTTTTTAGTCTTTTTAATGGTCAGTGAATTATGGAAAATTACTCTACCTAATTTTTAGGGGTCTTTGATGATAAAATAATTACAAGAAAAATAAGAGAAATTAAATACAATTAATTAAGGTTAATTATACACAATATATTACAAGATAAAAATGTAGAATTAATGGTGATTTTTATTTGATTAGTTAAGACATGGGTTTTAATATGTGATTTTTAGCATGATGAATATGAGATTCATCACCTCCACGATGACATCACGATGCTTCATACCTTCTTGGCGTGGATAAGGGAGTGTAGGAGGTGATCCAGGTCAGTCATGCCATTGTCGGCGACCTTTCTAGTCCTTGGCCTTCCATCCAGGTTCGAGATGATTAGCATTAGTTTTCTTATCACATTTTCCTTACTAAGAGTAATTTCATTAGTTATTTAGCAGTTTAACGTAATTTTAAAAATAAAAATCATTGGAGCTTTAAGCTTCATCCCCAAATTACTTGTGCTCCACCTGTGATTTTCTCCATCTCCAGCCCATATTTAATCCCTATCACATTCTCCGCACTTTCCACCTTATTTCCCCCTCGATTCTACAAGAATCAAGGTCCACCCAAGCTCCTCCCATTGTTTCAATGAAGCTTCTTCATTTCTCACATTCACATGTGCAACAACTTCACTACACGGTCGAGGATACTCCTCTTGAGCCACTAAACATTTTTGGTGCAGGTGTCAGCCTTACCGACCCCCTGGAGCATGAAATTAAGTCTAAAAAGGAACTCCAGGTGCCTTTCTTCACATTCGATCTCCAGGACCCCATTGATGGGTCCTAGAATAATTTGAGGGTCTCAGTTGACGTAGCAAGCTTATAGGGAGCTATTGCACTTGTCAAAAGGGAAGGAGGACGCTGAACGCAACTGGAATCAATGATCAAACTTCTCTTGAGTCGACATTCTTCTGAGTTCTTCCTCCCACCTTCAAATCCGTTCGATCAGTGCGTGACTCCAAGTCTTTTCTCCACCATCGGATCATCAAGTGAAGCGACACATCTACCCACCGTGGTTGAGCCACGTGTCGTGCTAAGGAGCACTAAATAGGGCGACTTAAATGAGTAAATTTCAAGGCCCCTCCACCTTTCTGTATTCATTAAAAGGTCATGTAAATATTAAAGTATGCTTTATACTTTATGTAAAAATTTCACAGACCCTGGAGTGTTTTCCTGATTTGATTGTTCATGAGTTGAGTGCCGAGAGAGTGTTGATACAAAGATTGTCGGATCTGACTTGTCGGACACCATACCACATGCTCCTCCAAGACCAGACATTAGGCTCCTCTGAATAGTCGATCAACATGTACATGCATCTATACATATAATAAAAATGTTCAAATAAAGGCATATGTTATATCAATAACAGAACACCATCATTTCATGAAAGTCATGTAAGTTAGAATGAAAAGAAAAAGGAAAATGTAAAACCCATTATGGATTTTAAAATTTGGTTTGGTCTCTCCTGATCAAACTGTCAAATGAATAATTGTCCCTATGATAATAACAGAGGATCCCAACTACTACGGTCTCCTACTAAGTGAAAAATTGGAATTCAAAATTTAAGAACTACACAGATTGGATAAAATCCATAATCCGGTCTAAATCTGATGTTATTTGATTAGATTTGTTTGGTTGTATCGTTCTAATGGATCGAACATGATCAAAACTTTTCAAATCCGTTAAAGTATGAATTGGATCAGATCATAACCAAAATCAATCTGATTCAGTTCATTAATCTGTTAACACACTCATGTACACATATATATTTCCATACATACATACGTAAGTACGCATGTTTATATCTATTGGCATCAATTCTCAATTTTTTGTAAGACCATAATCAATGCCATTTATCTTTTTTCCATATCAGTCATGTATACAGGTCTTATTGCTACTGTCATTTCTTCTTTCTTGAAATCCAACTACTAAATCTCCACAATAACGAAATATGGTTATAGCTTGTAAAGTTGTAAATCATGTTCAGTTATTCCTCTTGCAGTTGCCTCTCCATATCATTTCACTCTTGACTGCCAAGATTCCTCCTGCTACCCTTTCTGTCTTAGTCCATTTCATCTCCGCCTCCCTTATGCACAACGTTATCTCCCTCTAGCACAATGCCACCACCATTCCCCACAATGTCGTTTCCTGTTTCACATAATGCTGCCCTCCTCCCATGTGATACAAATTGTCCTAAATATGATGCTACTCATCTAATCTCCATTAAAAGGAAATAGGTTTGACATACTTGTATGGTAAGTTTGTTTCTTATTCTTGATCATTTTACTTCCTAATTATTTTTGCTTCAGGTTGCAACCTTATCCCAAGGATGAAGTACATAGTCAGATGTACCACACTCATTTAAGAATAAATAAACAACCTTCCTTTCTTTTTTATATTTAAATGCGATTTTGATCCATATTTTTCAAAAAGAAATCATATTTTGATTATAGGAATAATCTTGCAAATATTTCAAGTCCATTTTGAATGAGAGACATGTTGGGCTATATTTAAGTTAGTTTTGTCTTTGATGCTCAACCGAATATGAATAATTTTATTATAACGATTTATTATTTATATATTATAGGGCCTTGAAGAGTATTTTTTTGGAGTGGTTTGATTTTGACATAGCTTAACAATCTAAATTAGTCATGAACATCATCAATATCCAACCACAAGGACCACAATTTTTCATCTAAATTATTTTTGCATTCTTATTCGTTAGCTTTATTCGAATCATTTGTTGGCAATCAATGGAAAAAGCATACTACTACACCATATATAAAAAGAAAATTAAATTCGAAATTCAAATAATCCTTTAGTATGATTGTACGGTGTTCGACTTTGTATCATGAATTATGGAGTTCTTAATTTTATTTTGATTGTATGGTCTGCCGTCGATATCTTTCTTTACATGTGTCCATGTTATCGATTTTTGAGCCATAATTGAATATTGATGGAATTGTGCTACAAAGTACAAATATGAGAGAGTAGACCATCAAACAAAAAAATATAAATGTAAAAAACCTGATCTATCCAATTCGTAACTCGATGTCAAACTGGATCTAAATATGTGATGGATTGATTTGAATTCGAAAAAGTTAAAATCTGTTAAGGTTGGATTGGTTATGCTTAAGCTAAAATCCGATCTATGTGCTACCCTACTTATATGTATGTGTAATAAAAGGTTCAAATCAATAGCTCACTAACAGCACTCTTTACGTAACCTAAATTTCATGGCCTATTCCATGTCATTTACATAAGTAGGGATCTTTTTTTCATTAACATATCAAGAAATTGTTGGTAAGGTAGCCAACTAATATTCAATCTCGTAGTAATTAGTGTGTGAGCAAAAAGTATTCCTCGAAGATGTTGTTTATAATTACTGATTAAAAAGTTGTACATTAAAGAAAGAAAGTTTCGTCATATTGCTATAATTTTTGTGAAGGAGATAACAATGACGAGGATGATAGGATGTTTTATGTCAAGGATCAACGATGGGTGAGTCGGGATCATATCATGGGCAGAGTTATAGGGTTAGTTGATTCCTCTTTCAATTTCTTTATATATTATTTTAAATTTTGATAGAAAAGAAAGTTATGTTTATATGCATTTCTGTTTCAAAATATGCATATATATAATTCCATGATTTTATAACATCATGCAGTATTATATCATATGGAGGCTGGTTGAACATTGTCATGTCTGATTATCCCATCGTCTTGGTAAGTCATCTTTTTTCTGGATTTTAATGTCACTTACCCCTGCTTAGGAGAACATGCATGATCGACCCACATTTAAAAACCATGTACATATCATTGAAAACATGCACAATTGCATGCTTGTGTTGTATCGGTATGCAGTAGACATGTCGTCGCAGTGTGCTTACATACTTGCATTTTTAATTCTATATTTTTGTTGTCCACACGTAGTCCTCTTCCAAAGAGAGCATCGTCAATGCATCTTCTTAATTCTCCTATGCTCTCACAGGAGCCAAGCACCATGGCCCTAGGATCAATAGCTGCATTCGCACATTATGGTTAACATTGGAAATATAAAGCATGAAAAGAGAAATAAGATGCTCTAAAAACATATTATTCATGGTTCCCAACAATTCATACATTGACCATTAGAAAGAGAGTCCATAGTTTAATGATTTACATGGCTGAAATTTCTAAAAATATGTGGAAGCTACACAAAAAATATCTACAAGTACGACACCGTACAACTCCACAACAATACACATGTACCTGAAACATTTGCAATAATCACAAAATCAAGTCAAAATTCAAATCACTCACTTCCATGGTAGCAACAACAACACCTATTGGATCCAAACAAATAAGTACCTTAGAGCAAAGTTGCAAAGTACGAAACTAAACAGCTAAATAGTATAAAGTAAAGGTTGTAAGGTGAACAAAGAAGTAATAAGGGTAAGTCGCATATGACGGTGAAACACTCTCAGAAAGGGCGACTCAGCCCACACTGAAACACAATTCTCAAGGACAAAAACCTAGTACATGATCTCTGAGTGTGTGAGAGCTACTACGAAGCAAACCAAGCTCAAAGGTGCATTACTAAGAGTTCACAATGGTACATGATCCTATAAGATTTGGCTATCTACTCTTGTCATAACTAGTCTCTCATTTATCTACAAGGGTTCATCCTTCTATTCTTTACAACATTCATTACTTATACTTTATAAGTATTCACATATTACTATTCATCATGTTGATTTTTCATCACTTCCATGTTTGTTCATGTACCACTTTGTGTGTTAATCCTATACATGCATGCATGCATGCATGCATACATATATCTACATGAGATTACAATACAAAGCATCCACCCTCCTGAATTTCTGAGTTTACAAACTTAAACAAATCCCTCAACGATCACATACTATCACTGGAGAACTAACTCAAGCAACCGAAACCCTGATTTCCATCTTCAACCCATTAACTCATCTTATCTGCCACAAGGGAGTATCTGAGAACGAGGACACCATAGATCAGATAGGACTGCACCAGATACATCTTATGACATATGGATCTTTGACTGAGTGTAACACCCATCATAGCTATAGATCGAGAAAACCCTAGATGTACGTATTGTATCAAGTAGGCCATCTCACCTTTCGTTCCACAGTAAACCATAGGAGCCGTCGAATCGGTACAATATTTATTTAAGATCCACCGAGACCATGACATCATCGCTCCATTCTCGGGTATGCTGACTCCTCTAATAATAATACAAGAAAATAAACTTTTGTAATGCGGTATGCAACTTCAATTTCTTTTAATGGTTATCCTCATATCTCTAAGACTATCTTTGGAAGAGGGAACATCTATATTAATCTTGCATTAACTGATGTATTTATATCCTTTCATTGTGCTAACATCAACAAGTGAGGCAAATCAACAACTAACGTGAAGACCATAGTGGAACCGCCCAAATCTACTACCCATCTGTGAAGGTCCACAGTGGGGCTGGACACGAGTTAAGGCACAAGATCATGCACATTGATCATGTCAATCAAGCAATCGCAAGTGATCAAGAGAACTTACAACTACCTCAGGTCAGCCTATCTCATATTATATCATCACATGTCTTGTCAATTACCCATAATTTATATATATGATTCATACTTAGTTTGTTAAGTCAAACCACCGTGTTCTGTACAATCTAGTCAGTTGGTCTTCTAAAACCATGACAATCATTCTCTCATGGTATGCCCATTTAGTTATCAAACATTAGTATTATGGATAGTCGACATTCTTGACACATTTTTGGATATTGTGCTAGACTCCAAGGTACTTCGCACCTTAGGGTTGTGGTGTCCTCGTAGGTATGCATTGAGATACATGCATCCTATCTAAGGTCCCAACACTTAATGTATTTGATTAATCTTATCATGGTAAGTCTGCGGTCTTGACCTATGTCAGGTCTCATGCTATGACTTTAAAATCCTTAGTACATTAGTGGTGAGGTGCCCCCTTAGTGATGAGTCACTAAATCACTACTTTAATTGTGTAGTGTTATAGCATGAGCAATAAGTGGATCAACAAAACCTCGCTAATAAGGCATGATGATATTTAATTAGTACATTAATCACCTAATTAAATTATAAATGTAATAATCTAAGCAAAGCCTCTTTAATTACACAAGAAAGAGTTAAGAAGAAATTATGGTAATTAAATCAAGATTTAACAAGCAGTGAACTTCTCTATTTATTAAATGAATAAATATGGATCACATCAGAGAATAAAATATGCCATATTAAAGACAATTTAGATGGCTTTCAAACAAGACCAAAATCAAGTCATTAGGATTAAAACTGCTCAAGATATTAACCAATCAATCTAGGTTTTTTGTAATAAAATTTAATTAAATATTATATAAAACATGACAAACAAGTCTAAAATGGACTAAAATACAATAAAACAAAGCTAGAGTGGTCCCATTTGCAAATTCAAAGGTGTGTAGGGATAGAATTATAAATAGGGAAACCTGACGAGGCTCTGCTGCAAATACCCTAGTCGGCCACGTGCTTGGGTGCATGAGGGATTGAACTGCAAATCCCCAAACATGGCGCGAGTGCTACAAATATTCGAACAACGTACGTGAGGCAAGGTACGGGGTCACTTCGACTAGAGGCTTGGGCAGAGTGGCTGGCTCGGGCCGCGTGGACTGCAGAAAAACCTTGGACGAGGTTCAGGTCCACCAAGGCTAGTGATGTGGTGCAACTAGATCAAGACGAAACAAGACTGTAGGATCAATGACGAAGAGGCTTGATCGAATGCTATATGTATGTCCTACATGTGGTTTCTCCTTCACGAGAGGTGAACTACTATCAATGCTTCTGCAAGAGCTCTACTATTCCTTCGTTGTCTTCCAGTCTCACTGATGGTCAGAGCAGGTCACTGACATGATGGTCAAGGTAGTGGAGAGTAGGAGAAATGAAGGTTGTGGCTGGAATGGTTGGATGATGTCCGTGCAACAGAGGTGGAGCTCGAGACCGAGGAGTTTTGATGCTTTAGATCAATGAAGTCTCTTGGTGCCCGTAGGGGTTATAGGTGTATAGCCACTACACAAGGGAAGAAGGGAATGGCCTGAGGTGATATGGAGGGCTGATTCATTGTGAACGAATGGAAGCTCTTAATGGGTCCTTATTTTATGCAGGAAGAAAGAATGTTGAGGTGGAGAGAGATCTGGAGGAAGATGAGTGATGAATGGAGTTATGCGCAAAGATGTTGGGGTGTGGTGATGGTGTAGAGTTGATCAGATGGATCTGAGAGTGTTTATGTGCATGCATATAAATAAGAAGAATCGAGAATGGGGAAACACAGGGATTAACCAGAAGTTGAAGATGATGAATGGGGATGAACTGTAGCCTAGGCAGAAGCTTTGGAAGCTTTGTGTCTTCGCTTGAACATGCTCGACAAATTTGTGGAGCTCGATCAGCAAAGGAAAGTGTGGTGACACATTGCAAGTCACTGAGGATCTCATCGAAGGTACATCCTGACATCACTTCACTCCATTTCACTCTCTCTCTCTCTATCTCATTGTCACCAAAAGGAGGAAAAGGCTTGGGGGTCTTTCACACAGAGGGTGAATGTGGGAAAATAGGCCCCTAACAATGGGTTTTTTTCATGAAATCAATGGTTAGAGTAGGTGGTTTAAACCAAAATTGGTTGACGTACATGAAGAGTAGGTCGAAGATGGAGGAGTTGGCATGAATGAGGGACGAACGAGTTCTTGATTAGTACAAGAATCACAAGGTAAGGACACATGGAGAGTCAGGGGTAAGTGGGAGAACTACTGCCGATGAGGAGACGCGTTATTTGGGAGGTCAATGGCTAGATATTAATATCGAACATGAGCCGAGCATGAAGGAGGAGATGGGAGCTGCTTGGTCATTTGATCGGGTGGTCCAGATAAAGTAGACAAGGAGGAGATGGGAGCCACTTGATCATTTGATCAAGCAGTCCAACAGTCCAAAAGGAAAAGTATAAAATAGAAGATAAATCAAAATAAAATAGTAGATGAAGTTAAATTAAAAAGTGTTCAACATAAATGTTGTGTATCATTTTAAATATCTACAATTTTCATGTAAAATCC
This sequence comes from Ottelia alismoides, assembly GCA_037367405.1. Lineage (NCBI taxonomy): Eukaryota > Viridiplantae > Streptophyta > Magnoliopsida > Alismatales > Hydrocharitaceae > Ottelia > Ottelia alismoides. Next base: position 127,613 of record JAZKJV010004291.1, on the reverse strand, counting down.
AAAATCAAAATACATCATTTAATAATAATATTATTATAAATATTTTTATGAATATAAAAATACATATTTTAATTGTTTTTTATTTTTTGTATTTTTAAATAGGAATTAATATGAAATATATTATTTAAAATAATCTTTTAATTTGTATGGGATTTTTAGTTATAAATAAAATATGTAACGTAAAGAGAATAATAAACACATATATACAATAATTAAAGACTTTTTTATTTACAATAATTAGCCTTAATTATTTACAAGGTGTATACAGTTAATTATATTTAATTAATTGTTAATCTAATTAAATAAGATAATATAGAGATTTAAATAATCAAAATAATGTTTATGAATATGAGATTCATTACCCTCCTATACCTAAACCTTACTCATCCTCGAGCAAATAAAGACAGAATAAGTAAGTTAAATCCATGACTGTACATGTGGAAATACAAGACTTGAAGTTCAGAATATAAGTTTCACGCGACTTTTGACCTCTAAGTTTAAACAAGAGTCACTCAAAAGGAACTTAAGTTCCCTAATTATCAGACTCTATGTGTACATATATGTATAAAAGTATGAAATTTGATGTTGATCACATATACACGTGTAGAATCTGAGCTTCGCCTGAGGTCCCAGTCTAATATGTCATCCTTAGGACCCAACCCTCAATCCTTCGACTTTAAAAATGTAAGATGGAATGGTTGAGTATGGAGGATTATAAAAGTACACCCTTTCTTTTCACCTCTCATAGTAACAAGGATCGCTCAAGTGCCTTATTAAACCCGCACTTGTATTTTTGATATTAATCAACATGTCTGTCAAAAATTTTGAGTCGTCCGCACTTGTTTTCCTAGGGTATATTAGGGTGTTTCTCTTTTTGAGTGTCTAATAAACCTTCAACACCCAGATTGTATCACTTACAATGCAGAGACTTTTATCATGCTCGCACAACTCATATGGCCTAATTACTTTAGTCCAAATGGACATTTGAAAAGGTTGGGAGTGCTTTCCAGTAATATAATCCCTTTGTTTTTCTTGGAATGTTTGAGCTTTTCTCTTCTGATACATTTTTTTTCTTTTGCCTAGATCCACTTCTTTTATCATGTCGATGCATACAGATCAACAATTTCAATGATTTTACACACATTGGCATCTTCATCTTCATCAAGATAGTGTAGAAGCTTGTTCCCATACTGGCTAGAGTGTTAATACGCAGGTTTTATGAATTAATCCTCAATCTCATCACATCCTTAAGCATCATAAAATCAGTTTCAAACTCAAACCTCTCATCTTAGTTCCTCAAGTGAAACATCGACTCATCACAATGACAATGCAATCATTCATACGTAGTGTTAGTCATATTCTTTTTTAAGAATACAGACTCTACATGCAATATAGCATGTATATCTTTCAAACTAGAGAGTTCAAGTTATTAAGTCCTAAGACCCTTATGAACTAAAATGATTAATCTTGAGTTAAATGTCACTCTAACCAAGTATCATGAACTGTACAAGTCTTGTGTGATGTGAAGGTGTCAAGGATAAAACCACTTGCTCTTTAGCATTTTCTTTAGTATATTTTATATTTTATTTTTTTAGTCATTTTTTTCATTATCAATGTCAAAGTACAACTTAGGTATATACAAACTTTTTACAAAATCTTTTTTTCAAAACTGATTGACCCACTCTGACAAACTGTTTGTAAAACATTTTTACAAAACATGTCGAAGATATAAATATTTTAAAACTTTTTACAAAATAATTTACAAGTTAGTTTTAAATTCTCATACCCTTAGTCTACTATGTAATATCAAAACACTTTAAAGTACGAGCTATGGATACGATATGAAATATATAAACACCCCATACTTAGCTTGTGTTATGTTCTTATGGTACAAAGTTAAATGAAGAATAAAGCTCGTACTAAGCATATTGAAGAAAAATTGTACAAGAATAGAAATGGACTCTCCCCAATATTTAGGCTTTTAATAGCCTAAATGTAGAAAGGGAGTACGAAAGACAAGGGTACAAAATGAATGAAGAAATTAAAGGACATGAACAGGGGGCACCACTCATACTTAGGCTTAAAAAGCCTAAGTAAAAAGAAAGAACATCACAAATAGGAGGCTGAGAAACACATGAGAATCCGAAAGAATTTAGGAAACTGGGAATCGGGATGTGAAGAAATCAAAAAGTCTGAATCTCAAGTGATATTGAATTTGCTCTAGTTTGAGTCCTTTTTGTTGTTGTACTTCATATAGAGTGTTTTGGAATGACATCGGAATCATCACTCCATATGAAAGAAATCTCTTCAATTTGGACTAGCTTTTTCATTAGATTCGACAAAATGTTTTAACAACTGACCATTCATTAAGAAAGAATAAGCACCATCTGTGAGATCAGATATTTCGACACTTCCATTATTGTGTACTTCTTTGAATAAATACAGATCCATCCATTACGACTTCAATTTCCAAAAAAGATCTTTATCTTAGCATTAAACAACCATAGCTTCTCTCTTCTGGGGCAAAGTTCTTGCATCTGATGTGTTGATCATGCCATTTCTTTACTTTATCCTTATAGACCACGCTATTTTCATATGCTTTGTTTCTATGTATATGAGGTCACTCGGATCTAAGTCTCTATACTTCTTTCCTTGGTGGGTATTCTAATTTATTTTCCTTAATGCCCAATCAGATTTGTGCACTAATTCAGTGGGCAAATGGCATGGCTTTCCATATATCATAAGGAATGGGGAAGTATCGAGCAAGGCCTTGTAGGCCCATATAACTTGGTCCAATAGTTGGGACCAATTGTTCCTATTAGGACGGACTGGCATCTGTAGTATGCTCTTAACTTCCATATTAGAAACCTCTACCATTTTGTTTGAATGTGGGTGGTAAGGACTAGTAACTCTATGATCGCTCTCATAATTCTTAGTCAAACTCTTATATCACAGTTCACAAAGTGGCTACCCCCATTGGAAATGATAACTTTAGGAACTCCAAACCTATAAATTATGTGATCTTTCACAAACTTACATATAATCTTACTACATGCAGTTTAGGTTGGGTGTGCCTCCACCTATCTTGACAAATAATCAACTGCTAACAAAATATTACAACCTCCATATGCATTTCATCTCTTGAACAAATCGTCCCTCCAAATCTCTGATGAATCATGCACAACCTAATAAAATCATATGCATCTCAAAACAATGTCATCCAGTAGAGTCCACATTGGAGCACTTTGTGAGTGATTCTCTTTCCTGAGTGGTGTCCTCCTGACTCTAGAGTATGGAAATGAGTGACTACACTCTAGTATTCCTTGCGAGGAATACACCTTTTCTAGGTACAATCTGATCCTTCAAAGGAAAGGAGTATATCCTCCTAATGGTACTTTCTCAATTTTAACTTTAGTCAATCAATGCTATTTCTAGTCAAACATTTTGGAACTTGCTTTGAGATAAGAAAATTCACAATGTTGTCATACCATGGGAGTGAGTTAATAGCATAAATTGACTCAGGGGGCAAGTCTCTCGAATAGGTTTTGAATTAGGGAAATTCTTCAGCTCAAGTCGGGATAAGTGATTAGCCACACCATTCTTGACTTTAGGTTTATTCTTGATCTTGAACTAAAACTCCTACAGTAACAAAATCCACCCAAGAAGACACACCTTCACATCCTTGTTTTCCATTAAGTATCAAATCATTGTGTGATCATTATAAATAGTCACCTTATAACTCAAAAGATGCGATCTCAACTTCTCTAAGGCCCAAACTACAGAGAGCATTTCCTTTTTAATCACAATATAAGTTTTCTGTACAAGATCCAATACTTTACTCGCATAGTAAACTGCAAATGGTATCCCATCTTTTCTCTTTCCTAACATAGCTCATATAGCAAAATTCGATGCATTAGTCATGATCTCAAAGGGAAGACACCGAATATAAGATTGTAGGATAGGAGAATCTATAATGTTTCTTTTCAAAGGCTCAAAGTCCCTTAGACATCTATGATTGACAATAAACTCATTGTCTTTTCCTAAGAACTCAGTTAATGGTCACACAATCTTTGAAAAATCCTTGATAAATCTTCTATAGAATCCCACATGTCCTAAGAAATAACAAAATGACTTGACAGAGGTTGGTGGATCAAGCTTCTTGATCTCATCCATCTTGGCAGGATCAACCTCCATTCTCTTTTTGAAGATGATATGCCCCAACACAATACTCTCTGGTACTATGAAATGACTTTTCTCCTAGGAAAACATGGGATTAACCTCTCTAGATCTTTTAAGTACTCGGGCCAAATGTTCAAGACACGTATCAAAAGAATCCCCAGGGACCAAGAAATCTTCTATGAATACTTCCAAAAAATTTCCCACCATCTCAACAAACACATCAATCATGCATCACTAAAAGTGTTGGGGAATTACATTGCCCAAAAGGCGTACAATTGAATGCGTAGGTGACGAATGGACATGTAAAGGTGGTCTTTTCCTAGTCCTAAAGAGCTATAGATACCTGATTGTAGTCTGCGTATCCATTAAGAAAATAGAAGAACTCTTCCCTACTAATCTCTCCAAAATCTTATCCATAAAAAGCAAGGAAAAGTGATATTTCTTGGTCGTGACATTCTAGCATTTGTAGTTAACACAAACATGCTATAACATGGGTACTCGTGTCATGATCTCTTCTCCCTCCTCATTATGTAATCATCTGAATTCTCGATTTCTTTGGTACAACATGTAAAGCGGTCACCCATTTGGAGTATGTGATGGGATAAATAAAACCAACTCGACACGATTTCTCCATTTCTTTCATAACAACTTCCCTTAGATTTGGATTCAATCTCCTTTGAAATTCACGAGAAGGTCTAGCACGTGAAGGTCTAGCATTATCCTCATGATATATGTTCTATGAACAGAGAACATGGTTAATCCCAACAAGATTTGATATTTTCCATCTAATTTCCTTGCGGTTCTATCCTAAAACCTTAAGCAATTTAGGCTCATGTTTTACAATCAACTTAGAGCTAATAATGATAGGATATTTTTTTCTCAGGTCCAGTAAGAAAGGCATATTTAAGTGTAGAAGGTAATGGCTTATGCCCTGGCAAGGATGTATCATTTAGCAAATCAATCTTCAACATATCTAAATCTGATTCTGTGATGAAATAACGTGGATATGGCTAAGTTGTGCTAGACAATAAATATGATGTATCTTGAGTCAGATCGCCTAGATCCTCGGTAAGTCAGTCAAAGCCTCATTTGACTTGTAATCATCAACCTTTGACTGTCCCATAAGAGAAGGAATTGATAAGTCGAGTAGCTTTTGTGTCATAAAATGAGTAGGGGGTGCATTTATCAAGAAACTTTTCAACACATGGCAAACCGTTTCATGTACATTATCCTCTCCGGATGAGAGGGTATCACTAATAATTGTTGGGATCCATCTTCCTGGATCAATTGTATATATCACTCTTTATTCTGCATCAGAATATAAATAATCTATGCTGGATTTTGAATTAGGTCACTACAATCTAGTTTGTCGCATCTCTATTTCCACTTCCCTTTCTAGATGGCAGAACTTCATTATCCTAGTCTTATCATAAAATTAAGCATCGATGGTCCTAAAGAAAGGACACCCTAGAATGATCCCATATTCTCTACAGTGATTGTGGATCTCCATGTCAAGGACTGCAAAATCTACTATATACTCTTGTCCCTTAATCAAGATGATAATGTTTCTAACCTCTCCCTTAGTTTGCTTGGTAGATTAATCTACAAACTTAAGTAGAACCCTTAAATTTATGAGAGGACCCTAGCTAGAGGTAAGAGGTTAATTAAAGAATCATTATTTAGGAGAGTGCGTGCAAATGCAATGTCGTTGATATGACTCACCACATAATGTATACCCATGTTTTTATTTATCCTTGGAAGATGATCGTTCTTGACACAATAAGTAGTGATGATTGTTAGACATGTGTCTTTACTTGACTGCTTGGTTGCTTACCCTAGTAGGGGTGCATCTCACCGTAAGGTACTTTTGAAAGGCAGGATTATTCTCCACATACTTGTAAAATGGCACCTTAACCATTATATTCTCATTACAAAATAGTCCCATATCTAGGTCATCTTTCTGAATATTTTTGGTAATGTTTTCCTACCGTAAGAGCATGGGGGAAGGGATTGAATCACGAGAAGATGTAGAAGAATTAAAATCATAAATAGAAACATGCATCTTTTTATTTCTAGAATTTGAGTTATTCACACAAACTGAATCTTTTACAAACTTGGAACTAAAATCATTTCCTACAAGTTGAGGAATGTTTGTTTCTTGTACATTCTCCTCAACTGGAGGTGCAAGGGCATTGGTAGACTCTGGATCTAATTCTCCTGAATGTTGTGTCCTGGTGCTCTTCATGCTCTCTCTTCTTTGTAATCGCCTCGTCTTTTATTGGTTAAGTGACTATGGGTGTGTTAGACAATGCTCTTCCTTCTCATCCTCTAAGGTCTCCTTAAGTGGAGCCTCAAAGATGTCCTCCATGTCTTGTGCTCGATCAGGTACAACCATGTTACTTCCGCTTCTAAGTGACATATTATTAACATTATCAAATGAAAGGTTCTCATACTCATATCTAAGTGAATCTGAGTAGGATACTTGATCATAGTTCTGTTGATGCTGACTTTTGTTCAAGCTATTGGGATTATCCTGAGCCTGGTCGGTAATAGAGGTAAGTGGTACAAACCGCACATCCTACCATCGAGATATCCTATTGATGTCAAATCTCATGTCCTGAATCTTATTTCTATAAACACAGATCTCATGAAGGATCTGCTGCTGGAAGTTTAATGGGGTTGACGAAGAAGAAGAATGATGATCTGGGTTTTGCCTAGGTTGACCTTGTTGAAAATAAGATCATGAAAATTGGCCTTTGGACTTGATGTTATTGTTGTGGGATGCTATGAAAAGATAAACCATAATGGCCTAACTGGTAACACTATTGACGACTTTGTTGCTCCCGCTACGGTTGGGAGTAATAAGCTTCAGGGCATGGCTATTAAGGAAGAGGTATAAGGATGAAGCTAGTGTTATAGAATGTTGGAGGATGCTGGTACAACTGATTATCCTTCATTCCAGCTTGTTTGTTAGCATGATCATGAGTGTACCAAACACCATTCACCTCCCACACCTTATAAGGATCCTCACAAACTGACTATCTGAATGTATTATGTTGTAAGTTATGGGAATAGGAGTGGTCTTCCACCCATGTGGATTGAGGCCCTAGCATCTGTTGCTCCTGTTACGGTGTAGATGTTATATAGGGGAAGAAGATGCAAACACAATATGTACCTTCATCTTAGACACCTTCTTAGTAAGTTAATCCATCTGCTTCGAAAGCTTGGATAAGCTCTCATGTTCACTAAGTCTCTTGTTGATCTTCTCAACAAATGCAAACTTGTCTACTATGATTCCCATTCTTGAAATCAAGTCCTCTACAAGATCAGCTACAACATGCTTTTCCCTCTCTTTAGATTGAACGAAAGAGGGGCATTTGTCAATGTCATACTGGTGGTCTGTGAGGGGCTAGAAGTAGCAATCTGCTTCAATACCTTCTAGATAGAGTCTGCTCCCTTAGATGTTTATCTACCTCCACATGCAACACTCCCTAACCCCTACATCTCAAGGATGAGATCACTAAATAAAACATGAACCCGGATAGTGTTTTCCATTCCATGACAAGGACATTTTTAAGGAACCTCCTTAAACTTATCCAAGTATCACAAAATGTCTCATTTGGTAGTTGGGTGAAGCTCGTGATGCGAGTTTGCAGTTGATTTGTCCTACTCAACGGGTAGAACTTCTTCAATAAAAGGTCCTTAAACTAAGTGTAGGTAGATACAAATACCCTAAGGTTCTTCAACCAGTAATCAACCTTATCACCCATGACAAAAGGAAGAGCTTTGAGCTTGATGCAGACATGGATAACACTAGGATGCCTGAGGTTATCACAGTCTATCTCGAAATCTCTTAGGAATGCATAAGGTTCCTTATTGGAATTCCCATTATACTTCAACATCAAAGAAAGGAAATGAGGCTTTAGCTCATATTCCACATATGGTGTAGCTAGACACAATCAATTCAGATTTTGATAATGTCATGGATTGCAGGTCCTGTCCATTGGTGCATCAATTAACACATTCAACAAACCTAACTAAGCTTTAACTAATGCATTTTGTTATTCAGTTGCGGCTAGTCTAGCTAGTATAGTATGCAAGGGACCATCACAATCCTCCTCCTTAAGGTGTTTCTTTGGAGGCATAATAACTACTGAATATTCTAAGTCACCTTCATCGAAAACTGAGTTGATATTATAAGAAGGTGTTGAAATCAACTTGATCTCACCAAGGTGAAGGTCATCCTCATTGATAAGGAATAGAGGAAGAGATGGTTGGTGTATGACCATTCCCTAAGAAAGAAGTGAACCTATACTCAAGAAAAGGGTCTCTATGCATCTAGGGAGGTCCAGGAAGTGAGGTTTCATGGACCTCAGAAGACGCGTCATTTGCGAAGTTCAAGGAGAGGTTCACGAAGTCTGAATAGACTTCTCCTCAAATATCTGTCTTTGATGTCAAATGGATATGAAATTAACCACGAAAATGAATCAAGAGATGAAATCTTACAAGAAGGCACTTGAATGTACTGAATTTAACTCACACAATCCAAACACAATACAAATCCCTTATTTCACCAACTTCATATTGAATGCTGCAAGAGTCTGGCTGATTTATCTTTTCATTTTTAGTTGGTGTGGGTATAATATTTGAGTATGTTACTCACAATATGTCTCCTTGACACCCAGCAGTTCTTCTATTATCCCTCAAAAAGAAGGGTGATCTGCCCAGGATGTCATTTTATATCACACTCGTAAAGGAACTAACACACCTACACAATCAAAACATATCAAGTATAGTCAAACGAGAGCACTTGCAGCTCCCAAATCCATGGAAGTTGGAATTGAGACTCATGGTGTAGATCTAGGGATTTGGGCTCTATCCTTATGGATGTGTCCTCACCCACTCTTTCTGGAGGTATGTACCTGTGAACAATGAGGAGACTAATCTCCCTTAAGACAAGGTTAATTTTCTTCTAAGTATTTGTTGTCGAATAACATTAACAATCCGCATTTTATGTTTGATTATCATTTAATATTTAACGTGAGAAAAATAAGTACATGCCTAATCATCAGTCATGATTCCTTTTAATCCTAAGTTGATGAAAAACTCAAGATGGAGAAATCTAGAAAATAGAATGCAAGCATGAAATCAATTATACATGTTCAGATAGAGATCTTATAGTGTTTTCCATCTCTCTTCATGCGGGGTGCTTAATAGAATATTTTAATCTAACTATACGAGGTTAAATTCAAGAAAATACACACCCATATAGAAGTTCTATTAGCAGTGAAGAATTGAGTTTAAGTTTGGATCTAATTAGAATGATCTGAGTATATCTTACAATGTTTTGATTATGTGGCCTAAGTTACTTGAGCATAGATGATGTTCTAAATTATTTCTAATAGCCATGTGCATGTCTTTAACTTTTGCCACTCAAGTCGAGTTCCACCCTTTTATCAATAGTAAAACGGTTCTCGAAACATCATAATTAATAAACACTCTTAGTCTATGTTTACGTACGCTATTTCTCGATCGAGAACCATTAGAAATGATCAACTTATTTGTTATCATTAATATACACAAATAATGAGTTTAAAGGTATGTTAAACTAGGTATCTATCTCTCTCTAAAGCAGATGGAGTGGACTCTCAACGAGCTGCTCCAAGCTCCTTGCCTCTGCGTTACCTCGCTCTTCCTCGGCTCTGCATGCCCTTCCACACACAACTTGGTTAGGTATACAAACTAAGAGAGATAACAAATAAAACGACGAACATAAAATAAAAACACATAAATAAACAATAAAGTCAACAAAACATTATAATGACATAAATGACTCTAAAATCCCTCAATGAGAATACTTAAACCTAATTAAGTAACCATGTAAAGTTGTGTCCCCGACAATGATGTCATTTTATGAGTCACTAAATCGCTACTTCAATTATGTAGTGTTCTAGCATGAGCGATAAGTGGATCAACAAAACCTCGCAGGTGGAGGGCTGCGCGGTCGGGGGGCCTTCGATGCGGGGGTGAGCTTTGGGCTTTGACCGGGCGACAGTCGAGCAGGGGGGGGGGGCTTTTGCATGGGAGGAGGCAAGCGGGGGGGGGGGGGGGGGGGGGATTGTGGGGGGAGGTCGAGCAGGGGAGGTCCGGACAACGGGTGGCTTTACAGGTGGCCGCGCGAGGGTCGGGTGCAGGGGAGGTGGTTGCGCGATCACAAGTCTTAATTTATACATGTATAAGTCCAAGATTAAACACAAGGACATGAGCTATCAGGCTATCTGATTAAGGTTCAAATACCTAGGTTAAGGATTCTAATGTGATATCGTGTAATGAGAATGCATGATGTCTTTGGTTTTGATACAAAGTTAAGTTATGATGCTACATAATGATTGACAATGCAAATCACATAATTAAATACAACACACAAATAGCTCATGAGTTAAATCCTAAGCATGAAATTTGATTAAGCTTAACTTGGTTTAAATTACCATTACACTAAATACTCTGATTTTATTATTTATTTCAATCCACTTAATTAATGATGCATTGTTGAACCGAGAGTCATGTCCACTGTCTCTAACAAGGCTGGAATAGTAATTGTTGTGATGACCAATTCCAAATTCAAATAATAGTCAACCCATAATAAGATGAATACTCAAAGTGCGAATATGAGTCAAATTTTATTAGAACGCTACATAAATATGTATAGATGTAAGTATTGTAGAGTGTCGAACTCTGGGAAGCAAATGAGGTAGAGAATTATTATTAGTTATTGCTAATTAATTATAATTACTTTTTTATTTTAATATTTTCTAGTTTTTAGTAGGTTTTAAATTATATTTATTTTTTATGATTTTTAAATTATTATATATTTTTTATTTTTATTTTTTAATTTGGTTTTAAATTTTGCCAATCTTAATTTTTTAAAATTTTTAAAATAGAATAGATAATATTATATATATTATACTTATATATAATTAATATAAATCATATAGTTTTTTTAGATTTTTATATAAGTCATGATAAGAACAAAATACATGATAAAAAATGTTGTTGTATTTTTATATTTTTGTACGTTTTTATGTAATTTTATGTTATTTTCTAATTTTTAGGGATTCTTAAATTGATAAAATATACAAAAATAATATATTAAATCAGTGGATTTGTTAAGGGTTTTAAATAAATAAATAAATAATCAAATATAAACTAATTTTAATATATACTATACATAATAAAGAAAACTACAAAATAAAAGATATATTTTTAGATTTTTATATATATTTTTGCTAAAATTTATATGATTTTTTGGGTTTTTGAGATTTTATGTTTTATATTTTGTATTTTAATGATTATTGGATATGCGATAAAATATACTATAATAGAGATAATATAATATTTTTTTTGAATTTTTGGTGTTAAATCGGAAAATAATGCATGGTTTTGCATTTTACAAATTGAAAAATAGGTTTAAATGCCAAATAAATTATGTGTAAGACACCATGGTTCCAAGCATCTATTCTAATTTTCTTGCGTTATTATCATAAAAAGTACATAATACAAATAAAATACAAGAAAAATATATTAGGGACTAAATGTAATTTACAAAATAAAAATAGATTTCAAGAATATGTCCACAAATTTTAGGATTTAATCCATAAAATATCCAATGCCTCAAGTAGGGGACCACGTGAGGTGACTTGACCAGGGACATATTGTAAATCTTATTTCAAGAAAGCTTGGGGGTCCACTTGAAAAATATCTTATTTTTTACATTACACTTAATAATTACATGACTAAAATAAAATATAAAAAGTACAAAGGAGGTTGGTGCAATATACCCAAGATGCACGTGAGGGTTGCATGCCTATAATCCAATGGTTGTCGTATGTCACTTAAGTTTATCCAACAGTGCATGATGCACAACGCTTCACTTAAATTCAGTAACCCAGATTAGATCTAGGCTAGGTTTCTAATCGCGCAGCACCTAGGACCTCTCTAAGAACATGGAAGAACACTTGAGAGATACTCCTTCCTCTACCCGATTATCCATGCTACGGCCACCTCTCTCACCGAGGAGAGGTGTAAAGTGCTCTTGGCAGCATTCAGTGTTGACTGAGATCTTCCAGTAGCTTCGAGCCTCTTCGGAGGAGGCTTGGAGGTCGATTTCTTCGTTGGCCATCTAAGACTAAGTTCTTGGCTCCGTTGACTACCAGGTGGAGTCTCAGATGCTGAAACCTGTAGGGAAAGATTCGCGGATCGAGGGCGAACGCAATCGACCGGCTTATTAGGTGGCAAAAAGAGAGATGAGGCAAAATGGCGGGCTCCTTGATGAGTGGAAGATATAGAGATCCAAAGGTCTCAATTCTCGCATAATCGAGGTGGAAAAATTGCTAATGATGCTCGAGGATGGGATAAAATTAATGAAGGCTTCAAGAAATCTGAGTGTCAACAAAATGATAGCCAGGATATGAACAAGTTCGCATACTATCTTTGATATTTACTTATGTGTCAGTGTGTGATGAAACCTAAACAATTGTTGATCAGTGTGTGCCAAATTTTGGTAAAAGAAATGGAGCTTGCCAAACAATGAAATGAAAACTTGAGAGAAGTTCTCTCATACAAAGAAAAGTTCTATCTTTACAAATACAAATTCTAAGAGCTTCCACCCAAAAGTAAGCTTATGTATCATATAAAATTAGAATAAATATTGTATATATTTATTTTAGTTTCCAAAAAAAATTAAAAATACAAAAATATAAAAGCGCAAAATTAAGTGTTTTTTAAATCATTAAAAACACTTGCAAAAATTCTTCATTATAAAAATGACCTCTTTTGGATTTTTGACCAGCATGAAACTTGTAGATTTCATTAAGAGCTACAATGTTTTGACTTTTTCTTAATTCAGCATCTAATTATTTCTTTTCAAATTTCTTTATTTTCTTAATTTATGATTTTTCTGATTGGGCCATGTGGCGCCCTCTGGACCATCCACATGACCCTTTCCTTTTCCCTCCACCCATCCTCCTTATTGCTCATTAGATTAGTCGTCCTTCCCGCTTCCATCTCAACCATTGGATGGCTAACCATCTAAGGGATGAGTGCCCTCCATGCTACCCGATCCACTTCCATTGTAGGATGAAGCCCAGTCTTCATCTAGATCACATGCCCCCTCTCTCCTTCCAACCGCTCGATCATATTCATCAATTTGATTTGAGCCCTCCACCCATGCTCTAATTGTGACTGTTGGATCGCAATATCCAACGACTAGGACTTCGTCTTCCACCTTTCGAGCCCCCTTACCCAAGTGTTTTGCCTTGCCTGGTCGCCACCCCTCCTTTTTTTAACATCTCATCCATTTCTCCTCTTCTCTCATCACCACCACCGCCACACAACCGTTATGTTCTTTTTTTCACGTGACCATCACTACACCCTACCATCACTACACGTCCTCACCCTAGACATTGAAACCTCGCCTATAATGCCAAGTCCTCCACCTTTAAAACCCTCTGCCCCACCGCTGTTACACCCCATCCACCACTCAACGGGTGTTGGCCCAGCTTCCTCTGCCCTCTAGTGACAACGGAGGGCGTGGCATTGAGATCATGACGGTCTTCTACCCTAGGTGAGATCCATGGTCTCTCCTACCATTTCGCGACTTCCTCAGGCACCGCCAAGCCTGTTGGCATAACTGACCAGCTGGAGCGATGACATGAGCTTCGAAAGAAGCTTAGCCCAAGCTCGCGTCCATCTTCTTCCTCTCTGATCCTCCAAGATGCTCCATTTTTACTTTTCTTGTGTTTTCTCTGAATTATTCCACCACACACACTTCAATTCACCTCAATTTGGTCAAATAACGAGCTTCTCCACATCACCATCATCTTCACCTGCACCTCCACATCGCCCTCCTCTCTTCTCCATGACCTAATCACATCACCCCATCTCACCTCTACTTTGCCAGAAATGAAGATGATGGTCCTCCGCTCTTCCATCTCCACAGACCATCAACTCATTCACAACCACTCACATGAGTTGCTATGGATATAATAACCCATGCAGGTCCTCAATGGTCGGACTCCATCTGCCCTCTCCGATCTACAACTCAACCTCTAACGACACTGCACCACCCCACTTCTGTAGTCATCGTCTCACCTCTGTTGTGATCCCAGCTCCTTCTCCCGCACGTTAGTGACCTTCTTCGATCATCGGAGGAGCTCTAGGAGCGAGGCAGAGCTCCAAGACCTTTGCTGGAGCACAGTCCTCTCCGGTGGGAGGGACGGAGCAAGATGAAGCAGGTACCGTCCGATCATTGTTGTGGGATGACCTAGATCATGCCTGAGCCTCCCCACCTAATATCGAGCTTTGATGTACTGAGCCATTGTCTGAGGCACCAGCAAGCGCCATGTGTCCATCCGAAGCTGGGTCTCCACCGAGCCTAGCCTCGCGTGCCCCACATGTGAGAGGCTAGATTTTTGCAGAGCAACCCCACAGGTTCTCAAGAATTACAATGAGGTCCAGGTGCGTGCCTTACATGCACGCCTGGACATTTTGCAAAAAGACCCCGCTGGTTTGTCAAAATTATAGAAAGGCCTTGCACGTAAAGGAAAAATTACATTTGGGCCCCTCCGATTTTCTGAAATTACAAAGGGTCCCTCAGGGACCTATTTGTAACATTTATCTCTATTTTTTCGTGCATTTTTACTACATTTATCCCCTTGCATTCCATTTCTCATATCTTGAGCATCCCAACTTGGTTTTCCATGATTTTAGTTTCATTGTGTTGCAAATTTTATCCTCTATCTAATGACATCATTTCTTTCATGATTTGATGCTTAATTCAATGCACTAATTTTTGATTATCTATAATGTCTCTTGCTCATTATTTATAATGCCATTATTTATCCTTTATGCTTAATTATCCTATGAAATTGAACCTTAATTGTTGCTCATTGAATTGTTAATTTTAGGGCATATTTGTAATTGTAAATAATTGACTACAATGCATAGCATTTGTTCATATTCTTCACTGCGCATCCCATCTTTTTGCATTTTAAAATCAAACAAAATACATGCATCATGTCTTGTGATTTTATCTGCATTAATTGTATCATTCCTTGCATCATTTTATATGCATACCATTTTGCTTATCACATATGCATGAAGACCTAAGTTTAGAACATAATCACTCATTAATTAAACGATAATTTTTGATAAATAGACTAAGAGGCTCATATCCATGTGTTCGACCTTGGTAGACTTGCCAAGTAAAATAATTTCCACATATTTAAAAGTGTGGTTTTTGTTAAAATGAAAATCGTCTCCTATGATACAATTCCCCATTAGAAAGCCCCCTCAGACCATAATCAGCGCAGGTAGTCCTAGATAGGAATCTCATCCCCCGTCCCTCCTCTTCCTATGCGAACCGGGCCAGGACTTTCCGTGTAAGTCCACTCTCCTGCAATCTGCTTGATTTAGAAATTCTATAAATATGTTAGTAAAAAAGAGCTTGGATTCTTCGAAAGCATTATAAGCTCAGACTCAGAAGTGGGGTCAGAAGCTACCTTAGGGGCGGGGAATTGGTCGACTCGGAGAGGCCTGATTGACGCGCTGGGAAAGCTAGTTTAAAGAGGCGATTTTTGTGTTCATCACCCCTTACATAGATCGATACATCATCTCTTCATCCATCCTCCATACGCATGCTGACCCCCTACATCTCGCTCATCGGAGAGAAATCATGCTAGATCTCCTTCTGCCATTTTTACGGAGGTCGTCCACCATCCCACCACCACTTCTCTTTCTCTCTTCACGAAATAATCCGATTGAAGCACATCTCTGAGTTGATCTTCCCTTTGCAGATGTTTGAGCGCACACAAGAGCCCTAATCGGGACCCAACTATCTAGGCGGAGCACCCCCAAGTGGTGGAACTCAGTTCCACTCATCCAACCATTCGTCGTTCCATCCGAGGCATCTAGTAGATGTGGAGCACCATCACGAGGGTGCTTCACCTTGTACCCAGCCGATCAGACCGCCGCCGCGCCAGAGAAATCAGTTTGAAGTTAACAGGTCAACCCCTTTGTCATGTTCTTCCAGCATCCGTCTAGGCCATCAGGTGATATGCTTTCCTTTCCAGATGCGATCTTGACTGCTCATCCCCGCCCGAAAGTTGTGTCATTAGATTCAAAACAACACTAGATCTGACATGCACATTCACCTACTACCTAAGCTGTTAGATCTGGGCGCTAACGGTGATATGCGTCGTATGTCTGCTCCACGCCTACTCGCTGTCAGATCTTTGTGCAGAGCTTTATCATAACTATCCGCCTCCTCCTCCACGAGCATCTGCCACATGCCCCTTGCATGGTATATTTCACTCCTACCCTCGCCTTTTGTTTTATTTCGCTTCTTTCTATTAATTATAATAATTAGTTAAAAATCTTTTGCAGTAAGGATCCTATGTTTTTCATATTTGCACTTTAGTCTAATTGAGTCGAAGTCATGTGAGTCCACATGTGGTTTTGTGGATATTTGCATGCTTTACCCTGAACTTTTCTTTGGTTAATGAATGAGCGGAAGTTTTTATAAATCGCATCTGTGTCCCTATGAGTTCTGAATAACGTGCAACACATGCTTTGATTGTGTTTTTAGTATCAAGGACCATATACTTTCTCTCTTTGTTATTCATTAGGCCCCATGACTTAAAATATTTTTGTATAGGTCCCTATTGCACTATTTTCAATTTCTGTCTTTTATCAATCATAATAAAAACCATTTTGACCCTAAAAATTATATAAAGATACCATGTA
The DNA here is from genome assembly GCA_037367405.1 of Ottelia alismoides. Lineage (NCBI taxonomy): Eukaryota > Viridiplantae > Streptophyta > Magnoliopsida > Alismatales > Hydrocharitaceae > Ottelia > Ottelia alismoides. The sequence continues at coordinate 110,633 of JAZKJV010004291.1, read as the reverse complement.
ACCCCTGTTAATGTGATATTTACGTGGTAGTTTTTGTGTGCCATTTTTTTCCGTTTTTTAATTATTAAAAATTCAAGAACAATAGAAAAGTGCTTGTTTGTCTTAAAAATCTATAATTGAAAAACTTTTTAAAAATTACAAAAATAGAGTTTGTCTTTTGTCCTATTTTATCTACTATATAAATTTCGCTTGAAAATACCTTATAAAAACATAAAAATTAGCAGAAGACTCAAAACTTATAAAAACATATAAAATCAACAAAAATCCAAAAATTGCATTTTAAGTTCCTATTTTTAAATATTTCTTCATAGTATTTGATAAAAATTATTTCCAGGAGTTTTGACAATTATTGTATTTTTAAATTGAAAAATACTCTTGGTTGAACACTATTCACTTATTTTCTTGCCTTTTGATTTTTAAAAAATCACAAAAAAATTTGAAAAATCCCCAAAAATTCACAAAAAATACTATAAGGTTTTTAAAATTAGATTGTGCAGGAGACATTTTTTCCACGTTTGTATGATTCTGAATTATTTTTACAAATATTTGATGTTGTCGTAATTAGATCATGTTATCAACGTATTTTTTAGGGATCTAAATCATGTCTAAAATGTTTAAATATTATCCAAATGTCAGACCAATAGTTGGCTACAGGTGAAGGCTTTGATGCAAAAAATTCCTACAATGCATTGATTTTGCATAAATTTCATATATGATATTTATGAGTTTATAATTATTATTTTCTTATCATTAAATATATATAAAAAATTAAATAAATTTCATAAATTATATCTATAAATCTTGCAATTTTATATCAAATGATTCTGAGTCCGATAGCCTAAGATATGGGACTAATCGATTTCGGTTCGAAAGGCTATGGTTTGAAGGTGATGAAACCATCTTGTTGATTTTTATTTTATATTTTTCATTCAAAAATAAATCACGAAAATATGATATATGCTCTAAAAAGATGTTGAAATAAATATTTAGAGTAATATATCGTTGACAACAAATTATTTGGAAGACTATTTCATGATAAAACCTAATTTGAATTACAATGGTTGTAATTAAATAATTTAGATGCAGTAATTATTGGTTTGATATATTAGAAATTTGTGTAAATAAATAATTTTTTAATTGCAATTTTTTGGGATTATTATTTGGTATAAGTATGACAGAAAGATCCATAAAACCGCTGGTATAATTTGATGCAATTGTAATATTTTGAATTGTGAATGGAGATGGTGTTTGGATCGGCTATTGTGACCTTATTAACTAATTAATGCCTTGCAATGCAAGGAAGTACTAATTCTCAACATGAATAGTGCATCTAGTCAGATCTATTTCAAGGAAATATAATATGAATAAGTCAAGGCACACTCTAATATGTAAAATTAGAATAAAACATACTTGCGAGAGCATATACTATATAATAATTAAAATATACCAAGAAAATTTGTTTGTTGGTTGAATCAATGTAATATTAATTTGATATGATTAATTTAATATGGTCTAATTATTCACAATCTATAATTAATAGTAATTTGTTTTCCTTTAAAAGATTGATCATGAGAATATGATTTGAAATGATCGGTAAACAATTTGATGTGATGTAAAGGATCATATGATGGCATCCATGGTATATTGTCAAGGAGTCACCATGGATTGTATGACGTAAATGCCTATGTTAAATTATAGCTCTAATGTACAAGCGCACATAAATCTATCTGTCTACTTATCGAAAGAGAAGCCGTAATCAATGTAATATTAATTTGATATGATTAATTTAATATGGGCTAATGATTCGTAATCTATAATTAATAATAATTTGATTTCCTTTAAAAGATTCATCATGAGAATATATTTCGAAATGATCGATAAACAATTTGATGTGATGTGAAGGATCATATGATGGCATCCATGGTATATTGTTAAGGAGTCACCATGGATTGTACGACGTAAATGCCTATGTTAAATTATAGCTCTAATGTACAAGCGCATATAAATCTGTCTGTCTACTTATCGAAAGAGAAGCTGTATGTGCACTGATCCAATATTGTCCCTCATATAATTGATGCAGTATTGGATTATGCAAGTGAGTTCTATTCATGTTGATGATTGGTTCAAGTGACACCGAGTCAGCATCGCCTCAAGGGTGGTGGGCTCGGGTGTCAAAGATAGAATTGGGAATGAAAGTTGGACTTGCAAGATGGAAAGTGTTTTGCTTTCATCCCTAAAGTTTCATGTTCTCATATAATTGGGTTGTAAGAGAGGTGGGAGGGAGATCCCATATCTTGATAGAGGTACAGTGGTAAGTATATCTCTTACTTTGAAAGTTGGATAATGAAATGGATTTTCAAAGTACTAAAAAGTAAGACAAATTTTATCTAAATCATTAATCAAATAAAATGTATACATATTCTATGTATTCTATGTCTGATGAAATCCATGAACCCACTCAGCAATTTTCTAAAAGTCAACTAGTTGACTAGACCAAATTATTCGGACTGGCTTCAAATTTAGAACTTGTTTTTTCTGCAGAGCGCATCAGCATTGTACTCACTAAGAACAAGTTTGAGAACCCTAACTTAGTGGAAGAATTACAATATAATGAAAAATATGGAGATGGCCATTCACTATCTCGTTGTTATATCCAGGGGTCTCTGTCCCATGTGCTTCTAAAGCGACATGTGGATATGGAGAAAGCTCATGATATAATGCCAAATCTGAAAAAGATGTTTAGTGATGTGAACAATGACATCACAGTCGGAAGCATGGTTCTCGGGATGGTCCAGCCCTCAAGGTGAAGAAGAAGAGTCAAAATGTTGACTCATCCTCACAAGCTTCTGCATATCTGGCATCCAAGAAGACATATTATGGCATCACTATAAGAATCCAGGACACTAGAAGTGTAACTATCCAAACTCCGTAAAAATATTTGAGAAGCGTAAAGATAAATGTTACAGCAAGTATGAAAACTTCTTTTATCAGTAAAACCAATTTTCTCCTAGGATGAAAAGCTACTTGGGTCATTGATTCCAATGCTTCTATACACATACATATTTTGTTGCATCTTCTTCAAGAGACTAGAAAACTTGATGAAGGGGAGATAGTATTCAGATGAGATATAGTACAAATGTTATAGCAGTCGCCTTCAGGACATGTGGACTATAATTATCCAATAGAAGAAACCTAATACTTAGATAATGTTTCTGTGTTCTAAATGCTAGAAGAAACCTAATATTTGTATCTAAATTAGTTAGAAATGGATATGAGTTCCTATTCTGTGAAAAGCGTATCATAAGGCATTACAATAAATTTATTATAGAAGGCTTTCTAACTCCTAGTAGTTTTATAAATCATGCATTGATGAATATGTCATGACTATTGCAACCACTGATAAAATCCCTAAGAGATTTGGGGGGGATGGAGATAAGTAAACCATGGTCTATCATCAAAGGCTTGGTTATTTGTCCATTTATAGGATCAATAGGTTAGTAAAGGTTGGACCATTAGATTTTCGAAAGATCCAAAGCCTCATTCCTACAAACATTCCATTCTAAGTAAAATGACCAGATCATCCTTCTCAAAATAAGGTTATATGTGGAAAAGTTATTCTAACCTAATACATACTTTGTATATGATCCCTTTTGTACTATGACTCAAAATCGATAGTAATACTATGTGACATTTATTGATTATCATTCATGATACGGGTTTGTCTTCTTACTACATCACAAATCTGAAAATTTCAAAAGTTCAAAGAATTCATGGCTTTGGTTGCGAACCAAATCAACGTGAAGATAAAATGGATTCGATCCGACCGAGATGACGAGTACCTCTCAGATGAAGTCAGTGAATATCTTAAAGAGAGAGGAATTGTATCCAATCTCACTCTTCTTACAACTCTCCAACTAAATGGTTTTGTTGAAAGGCACAACAGGACCATAATGGATATGGTCAGATCTTTGATGAAAAAAGCATAATTACCTCTTAGTTTCTGAAGATATGTTGTAGAGACTATAGTGTATAACCTTAAAGGTTTCCAAGCAAGTTTGTGACCAAAACTCCTCATGAGCTTCCGTTTGGAACCAAGCCTAGTTTTGCACACAAGGATTTGATATTGCTTGGTCCATCCTAAAAATATGGATGCAAGTAAGCTGTAATCTTACATTAGAGAGTGCTACTTCATTGGATATTTAAAGGATGGTATTATATACCGACTTTTTGACCATGAGACTCAGAAGGCATCCATTTTTGAGAGTGTGAAATTCTTGGAAGATGACTTCCTTAAAAGAAAAAGACAATAATGAAGTAAAATATTTCATAGAATCCTTAGAGGATAATGAGATTCTTGAACCAAAATCCGAAGAGATAATTGAAGATGAAATACACATACCCCTTCGAAAATTCTAAGAGTAGTTAGACCACATAAAAGCTATAGATTCCATAAGTCATAAGAGTATGACATGATCCGGATTCATATAATGAAGCACTCACAGATCAAGACGCGGAAAAATGGATGCTAGTTATCAAGTCTAAAATAGACTCCATGTAAAAAATGGTGTATGGACCCTAGAGAATCCACTTAAGCGGGTAAATTCCATTGGGTGTAAATGTATCTTCAAGATAAAAAGGGAACCTAATTGTAAGGTAGACTTTGAAGACACAACTTATGGTCATGGGCTGCACACAAAGGGACGACACGACTATGACGAGACATTCTCTCATGTGGCCATGCTTAAGTCCTAGTGTGAGCACCATTGTGTTCACCGTTCTTTATGAAGATGACATCCTAATTGGTAATGATACATATATGTTGACTCATGTAAATATCTGATTGTCCCATACTTTTGAGATGAAAAGTCATGAGAAGCCTCTTACATCTTGGGTATGAAGTTGTTCAGAAATAGAGAAAACATGATTTTGGGAATGTCACAACATTAGTATATTAAAAAGAATCTGGAGAGGTTTCGTATGTGAAATCCCAAGAAATGCTTCCTTCCCTTAAGATATTGTATCCATATATATAAATGAATGACTCCTCAAACATTCGAGGAAAAGAAAGCCACAACTAGATATCCTTACACATTAGTTATGGGAAGCTAAATGTATGCCATGATGTGTACAAAACCAGATATCTGCCATGTAGTGGGAGCAATAAGCTGTTACAAATCTTGCTATGGATAACAACACTGTAATTCAATGAACAACATCTTCAAGTATCTAAGAAGGACACAATATTACATCATGGTCTATGAAGATAATGATCTCCAAAGCTTAGCATACACAGATTCATATTCATATTTCTTGTCTGATGTAGAAGATAAAAAGTTAATTTCGGTCTTATATACATGTTGAATGATGGTGACGTGAGTTGGAGAAGCAAGAACACGACATCACGACTGATTCAATAATAGAAGCTAAGTACATTTTTACATCTGATGCCACAAAGGAGCACATGTGATTGCATAATTTCATCCTAGAGTTGGGCTTAGTTTCCTTATATTCTCTCATCCCATTGTTCTATAATGACACAAGAGCCATTACTCATGTGAAGGAACCCAAATGGCAAGAGCAAGCACGTGAAGAAAAAAAACCACATCATCCAGGGGATACAGAAATGTGGCGACATCATAATCACCAAGGTTACCTCTATTGTTATAGACAAGATCCAAGTATTGAAAAAATGAGGATAAATAATAATAATTAAATAAATTAAAGTAATTATCCTAGACAACATTATCCTGGATGGTGTTATCCACCGTTATCCAAGAATGATGTGGATAAGGTTCACATTTCTTTTGGACATGTTTAGAGAGATATCTAAGATAATTTAATTTTATTTAGTTATCCTAGATAAGATTAATGTAGATAGTGCTATCGACAATAATCGAGGATAGTGTAGATAAGATTCACATTATCCTATTGAGACTTTATTATGAATATGATTCACAAATTAAATCGTTAATGTGAATTCGATTCATAATGTATAATATAAATGTAAACATGATTTACATTTAGTTTTAGACTTATAAATATGATTCATATTTCAATAGAATATTTGTAATTGTCACAGATAATTTTGAATTATTTGTTGATAATTAAGTTCCTCTTTTATCAATGATAAGTAAAGAATAGTTGAAGAGATAAAAATAGAAAATAAAAAAACAAAAATAGAAGACGATGGCCCAAGTGGGCACTAGTCTACCATGGGGACGTCCCCCCTTATTTGTTGCAATTTTCTTTTATTTTTCTCTCCCTTCCATGTTTTTATTGTTATTTGCTAATAATTTTTTAGAGTTGACATTAATCCTAAAAGGGTCTTTTAAAAAAACTAATCCTAAAATGTCGTTGAACGGCTCTTTCTTGAAGTTAGTTGTGAGCTCCTTCAATCCTAGCCATTGACTTAGCAATCATGATTACAATCACGACAGTCCAAACAAATATAAAAGATAGGCAGAGCTAGCCTGCCTCATAAGTTGGTTGTAGGAGCTGAAAACAAGTCTCTCTCTCTCTATATATATATACACACACACACGCACACACATCTCTCTCTTCCTCTCCCTTCTCTCTCCCTGTAGCCTTCACCAACCCCAAGGTCGTCCACATCTTGACATGTCATCCTTTCTGTGGTCGACCCGTTATTGAGCTATCTGATCGTTCGATCGATTCATGTGCACATTTTTCTTCCTTAGTGCTCATGCCCTACAAGTATTTCATGCAATAAAATCACGGGCTATACTGCTCAGATCATCGCGTTGGATTGTCGAAAGAATGCAATCCATCAATGTGCTTGTAAGTGATGTCCCAGTCAGATCGGATTTGAAGTATGAGATCTCTTTGCTTAGAGACTCGTAGATCATGGTCACGTTTCATATCTATGCTCTAAAATCATGTGATCATAATGGAATGGATTGGGAATGGTTCCAATCCATGCATGTATGCATTTATATATCTATGTATGTGTGTACTTATGTTTGTATGTGGACGGTGTTTTCTATTGTTCTCATTAGAGATATGACCAAAAAAAGATTACCATGATCACAATTTGGGAGCATATTTGTCGGTGATTTCTGTTCAATTCTAGCATTCCCATCTTTTAACTAGGTATACCCAGTTACGGTATAGATAGGTCTACCTCCACGTAAATGCATCACACACCAAAGTATGGCCTACTTGTAGTTGGGTTCCAACTAAGATGAGTATCTAAGTTATTTTGCAGTACATAAAAGAGAATATGGATGATTACTAAGGTGAACATATAGAGAAGGAAAGTGTACCCAAATAGGTAAGATTGTCAAGAGCTTTTCTAATTGGAAAAAAAGCCCATTTTAGAAGCTAGATACGTTTTTTTGTCCACAAGCATAGAGTTTCGTGAATGCGAGGGAAAATATAATAAGAAGATGAGGATGATTTAAACTAACGAGAACTAATCACCACTAAATTTGCAAAAAAATCAAGAATCACATAAATCTAGCACATCTCATCTTCTTCTAAACCCTTCAGAGAGAACCATCACATTAATGTTCGATTGTGTAAAGCCCGAAATAATCGGATAAATAATCTTTTTTGTCTTATAAACTATCTTATTGTTGTCCATATGGTTGTGCGATCGACTACTAACAATATTCTCTATTAGAACTATTTCAAGATAGCGCATTTATTATTTAATTTGTAACTTTACAGAATATATAGGGTAGGTCCTTTCAACATGATTTCCATAAATTATTGCTCGAAATGATCCCTCCTCCTCCTCTTAATGTCGTGTCTTAAAAGAAAGCATTAAAAGAAATAAGCATTATTTGCCTTAATTATAACTATACCATTGTTAGGATGTCGACGCTTATACTAAGTAATTGAAAATCCATTGGTTCTCTTTGAATTAAGCTTCTCTATCGTATGGATTGTGTGTCCTTTTGCTAGACAAACCCATATGGATATGCTTTGGAGTAGATTTTAATAACTAGCTTACTAGGAGTGCTATTCAATAAATACATGATACTCTTTATTGTATATTGTCATAATGATCATCGTATGGACATTATTTGTGCACAATAATTTTAGTAATGAAAAATGGCATAATATACTCCAAACCATATCTATTAATGAACGGTTACATCTTCCAATAATACTATTTTGTTATTGTTCTAGGTGTAAAGTACACAAAAGCTTCTACTTTCATTCAAGGAGTTTGGCAAAACAACTAATGTATTTTTTTGCAACTCTAATTTTCTTATAATGGTATTTCCATCTCGTTAGTGAATATCTAAAGAATAAAGATTGACAATGAATATCTCAACGATGAATATTCCACATATTTTTGAACTATTTAGACAGCTGATAAAGATCATAATAACGTGAATAATCAACTAGTGAAGTTGGGATTTTACACTTAATACGGTATAAATATTATAATAAAACTTATGTCAATATTTTTCAATATTTACACTATAATACCTGATATCCACACTATTACACAAATTGACTATAAATATCAGTTTAAACCAATTTAAGAGTTGTATGTTCTTATCGATTCCTTTCCCTTCAATATAAACTTACGTCGACGAAACACATCTGAGAGAAAATATCACCATTTACTAGCCTTATCATTTTTTGTATATATAACTAAGATATTAATTAAGAAAATAAGTTAAATCTTCATCTCGCATAATTTGCTAGCTGCCAATATTATGAATTATATAAAATAAGGGGTATTTTTATTTATCAATGTTGAATAATTAAATGTCATCGTAAGTACCAAAACACAACATGTATTCTTAAATAATTCTTAAATAAAGGAGCATGATACATCCACTTAAAAAGAAAACTTAAAAACGCCAACTTGTAACATAAATTAAGTTTCTTACACATTCTATAATACATACGCTTTTGAGATTCATTAGATATCCATCACCCCTGATCAACATATACATCTTAATTTCTTAAATTAGGAAACTAAGTTTCTTCCACATTGAATAACAGACATTTTTCGAGATCCATTTGATGTGCATCCAAATTTCTACAATTCACAACTTGTTTCCTTTCCGTAGATAATTAGCTACTATCATTAGAGGTTAAGGAATGCTTAGAATTCATAAGATACATGAGTAATGTTATTGGAATATAATTACTCGAGATTTAACAAGAAACAATAATAACGTCTGTTTTTAGAGAGACATATTTCATACCATTCTTTTCAATTCGTGTTTTTCACTTGTAGAATATCTTTCTTTGCACGATCATGCTTTTTAAAAAGGGATATGATGTTTCTTTATGTACTAGGAGTTTGCTAACTTCAACGAAAGCCTTTTATCCCATTCTTTTCTTTCTTACCCTTTTTTGATAATACTCTATCCCTTTTACCTAATAAGTCTATAGATTTATTGGGTGCCAGACCTAGGGCATAGAAGTAAAAACTCATTAAGCAAGCACCTGGGCAAGAAACAACACACACGATTTACAAGGTTCACCTCAAGCTGGGTAATAGTCTTGAAGGGTTGCGGATCTCTCTCAATACGACATAACAATTGAAGAACATATAATTTTTCTAAGCACTAATCCTATGGGGGTTTATACATCACATTCTTCCATGTAAACAAATCCCATGTAAACATGAGTTCAAATTCCAAAACAAACAGAACTTCAACTCTCAACATAAACAAGACTTTGAATCACAAATCAAATAGGATTTGATATTCCACAACAAAAGGAACTTCAAATCTAAAACAACATAACTTCAAATCTCACAACAAAAAGGAACTTTGAATTCGAAAACAAATAGAACTTTAAATCCCAAAGCAAACAAGATTTTGAATTTCAAATCAAATAGTACTTCAAATCTCAAAACAAATATGACTTTAAATCCCAAATGAAACAGTATCTCAATTCCCAAAGCAACCAGGACTTTGAAACCGAAAGCAAACATGACTTCGCCTGCCAACAATAGGGCGGGCCGGCTTGCAACAGATCAAGTTGAATAGACTGATTAGGATAAAATCTAAATCCATGCCAAGAAGATAGATGAAACTTTGAGCTTACGCATGTCCATGCCTATGATTTTCACTCCAATTTATATGCTAAACTAGAAATTTAGTTGCATTTTATCATCGAATCATGTCGAATTAAACTCATTTTAGTATCCCAACAAAGGACTTATCATGAATGTATAATTATGAGTGCCCCTTTACATTATCCATAAAGTATCTAGTAGTAATCGTTTTATATGATTTGATATTCCCCTTCTTGGTGATTTTGATTTGAGCACAATCTACTAAAACTTTTTTCATGATTTAAAGTGACGTTTCTCCTTATTTATATAGGATTTGATGGGTTGTAAGTTTATTAGGGATTTGTGTTATATTATATATATATATATATATATATATATATATCCATTACATCTACATGAAACTTGATGTGCTCTAAGTAACCGATTTTCATATTTAAGCACTAAATCTTATGCAAAATTCAATAATATATAAGTTCATGATAACCAGAAAATTGTCGATATTCACTCTTATTGGTTTACAATAACATTGTATTTGGATTCAAAATAAATTATGACAAATAAATTATAAGTACATAGTTTAATATTCTTTTTTGACAATATTTTAATAAATTATAGATAAACTCAAACGATTCTAACGAATTTCTTTCCCTGCTGAGTATATATGACCACCTTTTAAAGTAAAGTTGAGAATTGAGGCATGCTTATTCATTTAGATATTGTATTGTACATCAACTATGCAATATAAAAGAGAATATACAAAAAAATGTAGTTTTATTTTGACTTGTATTTTTTTATTAAAATAAATGCTAATTCAAAACTAATATTTTTTATTTTATTATCGCGGACTTAAACAATAATAAAAGTTAAGATAATCATGTAGATTTTAATCCGATAAATTGCGCATGGTTTAAATGTCAACATCAATCTTCTTTATACAATTAACGAAAAATGCTACTAGCAAAAAGAGGCAGATATAAAAATCTAACTTTTTATTTCAACTTTTATTAAGAATGCAAACTGAAGTTGCAACATATGGATCATATACACAACTATGTGTAATGAAGATGCGGTTGATATAGCTATAGCAATTTTATCTCACTAGCGATTGTTGTTCATCTTATCTATTGCATAGGCACGTCCAACCGCAAATAAGATCTTTACATTTGTGTTCCTGAATAAAATACATGTTATTTTCGATATCCATAATATTTATCTAAGAAAATTGAACACGTTATTTTATCTTCATAATTATAAGCATTGATTTGGATGATCTCATAGTTTTTAACGTTCGGATTTTACTACTAAATAAACTTCATTGTCATTATTTGTTAGAAAATTTTAAATAACGAGTAACAAAAATTATAAAAAATATGTAAATAGGAATTTTCAAAAAGGCTTTTTATTAATGCATTGCTCTTTATGAACAATAATATGTTATCACGACCATAAGTCTATAAGAGGATGCGAAATTTTTTATAACAACTAGAAAAGTTTATTTTAGAAAATGCCTGCCAATAATATTTTCTTAATTCGATACCAACACGATTATTTAAACATCTAAAACTCCTTTGTAACATTGATTAAGATTCTTTGGCTTGATCGATTAGAGTGACTTACTCTTTCATGTATGCTCGATAAGTTTAGTAATTAATCAGCTTATCATCTTATTATCTTGGACTATTGATCGATCATATTGTGACAGTCATTCAGCTGGATTCAATAGTTATGATTGAGGAACCAATTAAATATTAACTAATCAAATATATTAATGACTTATTGTCCCATCTAGTAACATGCACCATGTTGGTCAATTAAGCATTTAAGTCTACAATTATTATGACCTTATGTTCTCAATTTCGATTGAACAAACATTAATGTCGGTCTATCAAAGTCTACTAAGGGTTGGATTGTTGATTGTTGGTTCATTAATTACACATAGTTTTCTAAAATGTTTGGAGTTACATTAATCATATTTGATATAAAGCTTTAATTTGAATGAAATAGAAACCTATAAGATTTACCCAAAAATGGTCATTGCAGCAAGTTGGCTCGTATACCATTCATTCACTTTCACGGTAGTCACCAAATCCTTATATGAATATCTAAGAACAAGAACATGGTGATCTCCTTGACATGGTGTAGACCATAGGTGCACCATTATCTATCTTATAATCAATTAGACAAAAAACATAAAGTAATAACATGTTAAGGTAGAACCATGCCTTTCCAATGAACTTCAATTCATGTTAGTGTCTAAATAACACATAATAACACCTTCCAATCCTCTTTAAAATGACATTTTCCCTCTATAACATTGATTTGTGAGGTTCTTAACTATGGAAGACTAGATACTAGCTCTCTCTCTCTCTCTCTATGTATGATTCTAATGCCCTTACTTGAGTTGTTTTTGGGTAACTTTGGCCTTTACCATGCATACCCCACTATAATGAACTCTATTGATCTCTAAATTTTGAATGGCTAATTCAAACATGTCCTACACCATTTATGAGCTTTGAGCCCTCCTTGTATACGTCTCTACCCTTCATCTCATCTTGTAACGTCCCGGGCTTAGGTCCCCAGTCCGTTATCGAGGAAAACTGACCCTGACAACTTGTTGGGTACGGACCCAGATGGACCCGTTGACAACCACCCAAAATGCTTAAGCTCAAGTTGTCAAGTAGTAATCCCCACCACTTATAAACAACACCCACACTTTGTGAGTTTTTCATGTAGTACTATGTTTGGGTTGGGGTGCTACAGCCTCTTGTTACAGCCTCCCCCACTTATATTCGCAACGTCCTCGCTGCGACATGGCATATCACTTATTCCCAGTGATAATGACGGTTGCACGCTCCGGGTAGCCTTTTCCTCCAACCTCTTTGTAGGGGCGGCTCCACCTCTCGGGTAGCCCTTTCCACTATCAGAGGGAAATTGGCTACCCGAGAGGTGGAGCCACCCCTACAAAGAGGTTGGAGGAAAAGACTACCTGGAGCGTGCAGCCGTCACTATCACTTAGAATAAGTGATATGCCATGTCGCAACGAGGACATTGCGAAGATAAGTGGGGGAGGTTGTAACACCCCAACCCAAACATAGTACCACATGGAAAACTCACAAAGTGTGGGTGTGGTTTATAAGTGGTGTGGATTACTACTTGACAACTTGGGCTTAAGCATTTTGGGTGGTTGTCAACGGGTCCATCTGGGTCCGTACCCAACAAGTTGTCAGGGTCAGTTTTCCTCGATAACGGACCGGGACCTAAGCCCGGGACGTTACAAATGGTATCAGAGCCAATTTCCCTCTGATAGTGGAAAGGGCTACCCGAGAGGTGGAGCCGCCCCTACAAAGAGGTTGGAGGAAAAGGCTACGCGGTACGTGCAGCCGTCACTATCACTGGGAATAAGTGATATGCCATGTCGCAACGAGGACGTTGCGAATATAAGTGGGGGAGGTTGTAACACCCCAACCCAAACATAGTACCACATGGAAAACTCACAAAGTGTGGGTGTGGTTTATAAGTGGTGGGGATTACTACTTGACAACTTGGGCTTAAGCATTTTGGGTGGTTGTCAACGGGTCCATCTGGGTCCGTACCCAACAAGTTGTCAGGGTCAGTTTTCCTCGATAACGGACCGGGGACCTAAGCCCGGGACGTTACACATCTACTCTCTATTCTCCTAAACGGACCTTTTCCTCAAGAAGCTCTCCCATGATCTCAAGACACACCAAATAAGACCAAAGATCATATTATTGTCGTTGCCCTGAATGAGCCCCAACTTATCATTATAATGTACAATACTACTAAACAACCTATCCTAGACTTTAGTGAGATTGCTTTGTTTTCCACTCTATAGGGCTTTTTTAATTCCCATATAGTCAAGTACAAAGCCATGGTTGTCCTCTCCAAGTTTTTATGGGTCTCTCATCAAATACAATCCTCATGTACCTTATTGGGATGTTCTAATAAAGAAACTATTCAACGAATGATCCATCAAAGTCAAGATCAACATCACAAATACTCATCAAATTTTTAATCAAGGTGAGAGGTTTGAAAGCAATACCAAGTTTAAATGATTGTGATATATTTGATACATTTAACGAGGAATAAAAGGTATTAGAGTGGAATCTTGAATGCTCATGATCATCTTCAACATTGTATGTTCTAGGACTTCTCAACCCCTAACTCACGGCTTAACATAACTATTGTATTTTCTTTAAGCCTCATCTAAGGGATATATTAATTTTATGTATGAATTTCTTGATTTAGTTATAACATCTCCTCAAAACATCGAAACAGGAGACAAGCACGCAGCAAGCTGGCAAATATTATTAAAATTGCAAATATCATAATATATTAGAAAGTATATTGTGAAATGCTTGCAATATTAAGTAAAATACGATCCTTATCACATTTCTAATAATTTTAAAAGGAAAATATCGCTATAACCCTGGAAAGAATATTGGAGTTGTTTTACCAACAAGTTCTTATCTTATATGAAAAGTTTATCACTATCGATCAAAAAATGAAACTGTCATTTAACAGCTCAAATCAAGAATATGCTTTCAATATAACTTTTTTAGTAACATTATTTATTTTGCTATGTTTCAAAGCAGTGCGCTCTCATGTTCATCATGGTGATGCTAGTGATTCTCGTGCAACACATGGAGAAAACGTGATTATGCCTTTAAAGAATATTAGATTTTAATAAGCTTTCGATGTATCTTTAAAGATGTCATACATGTATATTTACATTTTCCATGAGAGGAAATGAAGAAAATAAGATTTTTTTTGTTTTCATTGGTTATATTTTTGAAAAGTTCATTGATGTACAAATGTTCAGCTTGTACTAAAAGATATTGGAGATAATTTCTAGTTTTGATAACCGTTACCTTCTCCAGCGATTTGCATGCTTACATTTATATCTTGAAATAAGGCCGTACTAATTCCTATACTCATGTATTGCACAGGAATAAAAAAATTGAAAACATGTTTTATACGTACGTAATTGTGTACATACTTACATACATGATTTATACACACATATACATAAATATATATAGCATACATATGTACATACACACACACACACACACAATTTTTACAGTCATACATATGCATGCATACATACATATACTTAGAGACACACACACATATGTATATATTTTCACATGTGTACATATATTTCTACACTCGCACACATGTATAAATATGTACGTGTATATATACATAAGACATTTACACAATATATGCACACACACACACACACACAAATACATATACATATAGCATTTGTTTGTGAACAAATGCGTCTATGTGTGTGTGCATGTACGCAAGTTTGTGTGTGTGCACGCAGACGCGTGTGGATGTGCATGTGTGTGTGCAGGTGTGCTTGCAAGTGCATGTGTGTATACACATATATGCGAAATGTGCATGTGGGTTACACCTACACACAAGTACGTGTACGGACAATGTACATACATGTGTGCATGATGTCTTGATGTCACTCCCTATATATATACACATGCATGTATACATAACCACCTACCTATTGAGATATTTACATGCATATTCACATATGGAATTGTGATAGTCGGACAATCAACAATAAATCATATACTATACAAATAATGTGAACTAATGTTAGTGGCGTATTTCATTATTTTACTGGCGTTAGCCCCAAGGTCAAACTCCAGGAGGCAGGATTATTTTACTAAATATATCCAAGTCATTTTCAATAATGCAGTTAGCCTAATGTGAAATTAATTCCTATTTTGTCAAGTACAATAAAAAATTATATTGATTTTGCAGATTCTTAGGGATTTTTCGATGTAGAAGCAAGCAAAAAAACGACAAATAATATAGTGCACAAATGTAGTTTGCAAGGAAATCTAGGCTGCAAGGCAAACTAGGCAACTTAATTAATTCAATTTTAACCCATATTAATTCCAAATTATCAGGTGAATATTCGAGAACTTATTTCGTTTTTTAGTCCAAAAAAGGGGATACACACTTAGGTGCTCGCCCCAATATATTTAAAAAATATATTGATCTCTAAATTTTGAATGGCTAATTCAAGCATTTCCTACACCATTTATGAGCTTTGGGCCCTCTCTGTATACTCTACCCTTCATCTCATCTATACTCTGTTCTCCTAAAAGAACCTTTTCCTCAAGAAGCTCTCCCACGATGTCATGACACACCAAATAAGACCAAAGATCATATTATTATCGTTGCCCGCAATGAGCTCGAACTTATCATTATAATGTACAATACTACTAAACAACCTATCCTAGACTTTAGTGAGATTGCTTTGTTTCACACTCTATAGGATTTTTTTAATTCTCATAGAGTCAAGTACAAAGCCATGGTTGTCCTCTCCAAGATTTCATGGGTCTCTCATCAAATACAATCCTCATGCACCTTATTGGGATCTTCTAATAAAGAAACTATTCAACAATGATCCATCAAAGTCAAGATCAACATCACAAATACTCATCAAATTTTTAATCAAGGTGAGAAGTTTGAAAGCAATACCAAGTTTAAATGCTTGTGATATATTTGATACATTTAATGAGGAACAAAAGGTATTAGAGTGGAATCTTGAATGCTCATCATCATCTTCAACATTGTATGTTCTAAGACTTCTCAACCCCTAACTCACAGCTTAACATAACTGTTGTATTTGCTTTCAGCCTCATCTAAAGGATATATTAATTTTATGTATGAATTTCTTGATTGAATTATAACATCTCCTCAAAACATCGAAACAGGAAAGAAGCGAGCCGCAAGAGAGCAAATATTATTAAAATTGCAAATATCATAATATATTAGAAATTATATTGTGAAATGCTTGTAATATTAAGTAAAATAGGATCCTTATCATATTTCTAATAATTTTAAAAGGAAAGTATCACTATAACCCTGGAAAGAATATTGGAGTTGTGTTATCGACAAGTTCTTATCTTATATCAAAAGTTTATCACTATAGAGAAAATGAAACTGTCATTTAACATCTCAAATCAAGAGTATGATTTCAATATAATTATTTTTAGTAACATTATTTGTTTTGCTATGTTACAAAGCAGTGCGCTCTCATGTTCATCGTGGTAATGCTAGTGATTCTCGTGCAATACATGGAGAAAACATGATTATGCCTTTAAAGAATATTAGATTTTTATAAGCTCTCGATGTAACTTTAAAGATGTCATACATATATCGACATCGCGATGAGAGGAAATGAAGAAAATAAGAAAAATGGGTTTGTTCCTTTTTTTGTTTTCATTGGTTATATTTTTGAAAAGTTCATTGATGTACAAATGTTCAGCTTGTACTAAAAGATATTGGAGATAATTTCTAGTTTTGATAACGTTACCTTCTCCAGCGATTTGCATGCTTGCATTTAAATCTTGAAATATAGTCGTACTAATTCCATACTCATGTATTGCACAGGAGAAAAAAAATGAAAACATGTTGTATACGTAAGTACTTGTGTACATACTTACATACATGATTTCTACACACATATACATAAATATATATATATATATAGCATACATATGTACATACATACACAATTTTACAGTCATACATATGCATGTATGCATACATATACTTATAGACACACACACATATGCATATATTTTCACACGTATACATATATTTCTACACCCGCAAACAAGTATAAATATATACGTGTATATATACATAGACATTTACACAATATATGCATGCACACACACACACACACAGATACATATACATATAGCATTTGTTTTTGAACAAATACATACATGTGTGTGTGCACGTATGCATCTGCGCAAGTGTGTGTGTGCGCGCGTGTAGACGCGTGTGGGTGTGCATGTGTGTGTACGCATATATGCGAAATGTGCATGTGGGTTACACCTACACACAAGTACGTGTACGCACCATCGTGTATGCACCATCTACATACATGTGTGCATGATATCTTGATGCCACTCCCTATATATATACACATGCATGTATACATAACCACCTACCTATCGACATATTTACATGCATATTCACGCACATACGTACATATAAAAAACTTCATACACACATACAAACATATGCAAAAGTTCATTAAAAAGACCAACACACACATATATATAAGTATACATATAAATATATGTATATATACATGGATGTAGGTAGATATACATATGTATGTATGTGTCTACATACAAACACATATGTATGTATGTGCATATGCATATGTATGTATACATGTATATGTGATTATCGTTAATTAACCATTTGTTCATAGTATGGAATTGTTATAGTCGGACAATCAACCATAAATCAAAGACTACACAAATAATGTGAACTGATGTTAGTGACGTATGTAATTATTTTACTTGAGTTAGCCCCAAGGGATTGTTTTACTAAATATATCCAAGTCAATTTCAATAATGCACTTAGTCTAATGTGAAATTAATTCATATTTTATCAAGTACAAATGGATATCGTCACCACGGCCGCATGCAACCCGGCACTAAACTGTCCGAGAGAAGGACGAGACCTTTACCAACACCTGCAAAGAGATCCCTCAACCGACCCTCCGAACGTGAAAGGAAAGGCACCCCCGCAATCGCAGAGCCGTCTCCGAAGAGGCCTCCTCCTACCGGTCACCAGCTTCCAGCCCTCTTCCACGAAGGTGTTCTCCCGACGACCCCAAACCTTCAGCCGCCACACCCGCCTCACCCTACACTCACTCTCAATCTCGAACACTTATTTCATCAGGAATTTAAAACATACTTTTGTTTATTTTTCATAGACAGAGAATTTAAGTATGCTCAATGCTATTTTATGGTCTTTTTCAATTTAAATGAATTATATGCGATGTTTATTGCAACCAAAAATATTGGAGATGCATATGCATGAGATAAGTCTACCGTAGTTTTTTTGGATTTTCTTGGGGATAAAACGAATAAATGTATTATCGAACAAGGCAAGTCCATGATTTCAATTATTTCATATTTTAGACCAACCAACCACCAGTTCCAAAAATTCCAATAATGTCAAGAAATGATAATAAAATTAAGATCCACCTAGGTTTATTATAGTTTTTTAAAAATATTGCAAATTTTATCCTAGTAAAATCGAACAAAGGTTTCACAAAATAATGTAAAAATGAATGTTTCTCAATGAATATCAACAACATAGGCCAAAATTTTCCTTGTTTCAATACATGCACAATGAATATTTTTTCCATTATTAATAAAAATTAATCTTTTGAATTTTTAAATCCAGAGCATAAGTAACATTTAATAAATCACCATAATTTCATGTTAAAGCATATCATTCTTTGTGATATACAGGGGAAAGATCGTGAAAAAAAGCTTCAAATAGTTACCGAATATGTAATTTTTCGAATTTTGTGTTCTCAACTCTTAACAAAAGAACACATGGATCTGATTACGCAAAGAAATAAATTAAAAAGAACTTCAATAAATCAGGGGATTATCCGCACAATATTTCTAAAAGGCGACCCTTTTGGGTGAGGAAGAGGATCCTCTGCTATAGAGTGCATTGCATTAGAAGTGTTGTAATCCTCAATATTTTTTTTAAAATTTAGATGTTAAAATCCAACCTTATATATTAAATCTTAGAGTAATGCTCTATATATCCTCCAGATATCGCTTAAATATGGGATTATTTGCTCTTTTATCTTAATGGTTGAATATTTGGATCTTTTTTAGATGGAGTTTAAGTTGCTTAGATCTTGACCGGTTGTTTGATCATTAAGATAAAATAGCAAATAATCTCAGATTTAAGAAAAATTTGGAGGATATGTAGAGCATTAATCTAATATTCAATCTATAAAGTTAGATTTTAGAATCTAAATCATAAAAAAATATTGGGGATTACATCAACTCTACTGCAATCCCTACTACAGCTTAGGATCCTCTTCCTTTGGATGATTGTCCAGGAGGCCACACCCATGATTCGCAGTAGATACAACAGGGATCTGTTGTAAATCGGGAGTGTGCCCGAGCTGTTCGATTAAGATCGAGCAGTTCACACGGTAAAAACTCACGAAAATTCAGATTTCGTGTGAACCGCTCCATCTTGATCGAGCCATTCGGTCATACTCCCATATTACAACAGATCCCTCTACTCCCAGAATCACATATGAATGTCGATTTAGGAAGCAGGATCGAATGAATGTCGTTTAGCCACGTGACGTGATCTCCTGGCGTCTGATGGAGCTCGATCAACGATACAGGGGGGTCGATTCTTTAACGAAGGTGATGTAATGTTGGGCATGAATTGATGGATGCTGGCAAAGCTCCTTCAATGGTGAGTATGCAAAATGAGGGTCTAGATCTTTGAAGTTGGTCAGCGACGCTGTGTAGACCATGCTCGTCGGTTGAACGGGGATGGATTATCGAGCCTGACCCCTCCTTTGTTTGGGATCTTCATAAAACCTGCATGAAATAGGCTATCAGGATCTCTGTGCTTGGAGGAGCGTGAAATATGACGGGAAAGGGGTGGTTGGCTCTAGTCGTGTGGAGGAAGAAGCCCGATCTGAAAGGTTTGGAGAGATGGAGTGGAAATGGAGATATCTGAGGAGTAACAATGATGGTTCTTAATGATCGAATTGGGTGTTGTAAATAGGATCACCAAGGCATATTTTGAACAGTAATTCACCGGATCCAAATGAACTAACAGAGAAATATTAATGATTAACATAATGATTGTCATACATTTCTCATTCATTATCCAATTACATAATGCAAACATGAACTGATTAATTAAACGTAACATAAATTAGGGTGAGATCCAGGAAAGGTAAAGCAATAAACAATTTACGGTAAACAAAATGAAAGAAAGATTAGATTAGAAATCACCGAAGCGTCCATTAAATGGACCGTCCCTATAGAAGATATCGTCTCCAAATACTGGTGTGTATGGTACTGGAGATTCCCTCCCAGGATATGATGGTACACGATCTTTCTCTACGCAAACCGACGAGACCGTCCTTGAAAGTACCTCTAAGAACTTGCAGCCGAGAAGAATAGGTCGCAGATATGGTTGGAGAACAGAGAGCAAAAAGCAGCGGCGTAAGAGTTTTTCTTGCGAGTGAAGAAAAATAGTGTCGAGGGAGACGTATAAAAGGAGATTCACATGCCCTAGTATGCGATATCTTTCGATTTTCGAAAACTCCCCTCAACGGGCATGTCTCTTCGGCTTTCGAAACTACGGCTATAGCGAGTCGTTTTGGGTCGAGTTGGATTCCAAATGCAGTCAAATTCAAATTAATCCATATGATTAATTTAGTCGACCCTCTAAATGAAAGCCGCAACAAAAGTATGAAGATTCGAGATCCGATTGACTCTCCCGAGCTGGAGTCGGAGCCAGAGACAGAGCGGAGCGCATGCGCACGCGTATGGTCCTCCATTCCTCCTCTCTACTATTGCTACAAGAGCTTGAGTTGTGAACTCACATATAAGCCTACCAAAAGTTTAGAAATAGTAGATGTGGCACTAAACTTCCAACCAAGCTATTCTGTATTTCAAATTTAGGAATTCCCGATTTTCCCTCCAAGTCATTTGATTTTCCAATTGAAACCAAATTGACTCCTAATGTAATTGCATTGATTTTCCAATTAAAACCTAATTACATACTTTAAATACAACAATCCTCCACAAATTCACCAATTTGAAAAGGAGATTCAAAGAGAATTAAAAAAACATCTTTCGACTGCCACACATTGCTTTCAGTAAAGGTAACCTCCAGTTTGAACCTCTACCTAAGTTTACTACTTTCAATTTAACAAGGTCGCAGTGAACTACGTCTTGAACTTCAGACCTTAGTGTTAAAGTATACGGTAGAAACAAGAAATTGTTGTTCTTGGTATGATCTCAGGGTTGGTGCTCTTAAAGGCCACGCACCCTTATCATGTTTCATGAGTGTGTTCAGGAAAGACCATCTTCCTTTAACAACGGTCCACAGTAACACTCACATAAATGGAGTTTCCAAGGATGCACTGCTAACATCTGCCTTCATGCTTGAACCCATTCAGAGCCTACGCTCTTTCTCATCTTGCAGCTTAATTAGCATTCAGGCTTGCAGGGATAAGACACTTACACATAAGCATTAAACTAAGAGTGCTAACCGATTCTCCAGACAACTTGTTATTACCATATTGAACCTACTTTGTGGGATCTCCACTCAGATAGGTTGGATTACTACTGTAGAGGAACTCTCAATGGGTCTCAGTCCCATCTCAAGACTAGACTTTAGGACTAAAGATCTATTAAGTCCCTTGGTCAGCAGATCTGCCATGTTATCTTTGGATCCAACAAAATACACAGCCAACACTCCTCGAGACACCATGTGACACCCCGCCCCTCCGGCTACCGAAATCGATGAGTCGAGAGCGTCAGACCTACGGTCCAAATACGCCCATGATCTATGATACTCAGCAACCATCTTGTGCACATTAGATCAATATTTGAAATATAAATAACAACATGAGAATTATATGAAATGGAAAGAAAATGCAACATCCATTTTCATTGATAATAATCATCAAGTCCATGTCCGTACAAAATGAGATACGGTATATAACTATAAATTTGTAGAAGAAGTTCTCCAATTGTCTCATTACATTGTCTCTCAAATATAATATGAAGTAATGCAGGAAAAATAAATACTCTAAGTAGGATGTACCATGTCTGGTGCAAGTATGACGTAGGAAGTCTGATCTTCTCAAAAGCCACTACGATTGCGGCTGCTGCTCGGCTACACCTGTTGGGTGCACACAAGGTTAACATTATGAGCAATCGTCCAGTAACGAGACAAACATTATAATGACTAGTGTAGGGGTAGAAAAGAATGTGTACTCAACTAACACATGTATATATTGTAGGGACTGATAAAAGCATCAAGTTATTCTGATTTACATTGGATCACATAATAATTTCTTTCTTCATTTTATTTTATAATAACCATTTAAGTATCCCACCACAATCTTGATATTTCTACAGGTTGATTAGGGTCCACAATGATAATTAATTTCAATTACAGATATCCTATCATAAATTATTTCTAGTATTATTCTAGCACATGCAAGTACGCGACTCGCAGGCCTGCGCTACGTGGGAGCTTGATATTTCTCTTGAGTAACTCTCAAGGATCTCTTCTTGATCAGATATGAGAATAATTACAACCCCAAATCTCCTACTTCAAACCACATCCTGGAACACCTCTCACAATAATAATACTCGAAATAGAATTCGATACGGTCACACCTAATTCTACTCCGAGTCTTAATATTGTATATAAGTGCGAAACCAAGAATGCCAACCGTGCCACCTGCCTACTCCATCGAGCGACTCCGGATGCTACTGGGCTGCTAGGTGCAACGCGTCATCCAACTCGTCCGTTGGGGTCGCGACCTTCATGGTATCTACCCGAGGTCCAAGGGTGCATGCCCAATCCCTTGTGGTTGGTAACTCTATCTTCCAAGTACGCGACTCACAGGCCTGCGCTACGCGGGAGCTTGATATTTCTCTTGAGTAACTAACTCTCAAGGATCTCTTCTTGATCAGATATGAGAATAATTACAACCCCAAATCTCCAACTTCAAACCACATCCTGGAACACCTCTCACAATAATAATACTCGAAATAGAATTCGATGCGGTCACACCTAATTCTACTCCGAGTCTTAATATTGTATATAAGTGCGAAACCAAGAATGCCAACCGTGCCACCTGCCTACTCCATCGAGCGACTCCGGATGCTACCGGGCCGCTAGGTGCAACGCGTCATCCAACTCGTCCGTTGGGGTCGCGACCTTCATGGTATCTACCCGGGGTCCAAGGGTACATGCCCAATCCCTTGTGGTTGGTAACTCTATCTTCCTTAGACTGTGAAATCTCACCCATAGAATATTTGAATCCATTGATAGAGAGATGATCACAATTCAAGCTACATGAAAAGTGTCAAGACTTAGTTCTATAATGGCACTTCCAATAAGGATTAAAGATACCCTCTGTTTATGATATCCCAACTCTCAAGAACTTACTTTAATGATCCTTTTGCTAGTAAATAATAATCATATAGATCTTGTTATATCAAGCGGTTGGCATGACTTATTAATGATGAAAGCCGTAAAGATACATGTTGACATACACTTTTACTCATTATAGCTCCTACTACATATGCATAATCATTGGGATTCATAATAAGATTGGTTAATAATTCATAACCATAAAAATTTGTCCGTATATTGTAGTCAAATTACACGTTTCATGATGAGTGTATACAAATTATCATATCTTTCTTAATTAATTAATCTCCAGTGAGAAATAGTGTGAATACTGATAATGACACAGAGAACCCACCAACCTAAAATATAATCATGGGGATAAGGATGTCTTCTAAGATTAACAATCTTTCATTTCCGAACCCTTCCAACATCCCCCCCCGTTTGCTAGAATTAATTTATCCAGTGGATGCACGTTAGTTTGAGTAACCAACATTTAGTTCTCGCACAAAATGATTGATATCCTGATTAATCTAACATCCAAGAATTTACTCAGTCGGAGTGCACATTCGCATAGATTAATTCTTTAAAGGATGATTATCGGTGTGTACAATGAAACAAAATCGTTGAGAGGATAACGTCTGATATGCATGTTAATCTTTAGATTTACTTGACGTATTAAACGAATAGGGGAAAACGAACTGACGTAGCAATAGAAAATGGCAGTTTCATTTGCCAATTAAAACTAACACGCCACATGAATGCTAATATATAATTTAATGGTAATAAAAAAAACTTGACGATATTAAACAGATAGGGGAAATGAACAGATGCACCAATGAATAACGAATTTGGCAGTTTTATTTTTTATTGAAACTAACATGCATCATGCAAGTTAATATTTAAAAATAATGATGATACTAATTTTTACGAAAGAAAGCTATCACCAGTACGTGAATGGAACCCATAAAAATTTTGAACAAATACATATTGATTCTAATGTAATGTAACTCCTTAATATAACTTGAGGGATTTGATAACATAAAAAAATATAGACAACTTAATCAATATCCCGCAGGATAACGATCTTCCTTCACAGAGAATGGAATTCGTGAATAATCATTAACTTGTAGATAAAAGAACCAACAATAAGGCATCGACAACAGTAAAAGACTCATGATATAAAGATATCTAATGCCTTATGAATATTCGAACACAGGTAGGACATTCAAGGATATCTAGAGATGTTCGAGAATATAGGGACAAAAGTATGTGAAAACTAACAACAAGAGGGATGTATAACCATCGTTACACAAATCTTATTTTACTTAGATGTATATCAAAGCACTAAAAAGAATTGAGATAATATCATTGACAAAAAAAATCATGAAATGCAGCACCAACACCTTGTATTATTTATGCTACAAGAACGCGTATGGCTCTAGAGATGTTCAAGAACATAGGAAAAATCCGTGGAACCCAACAGAAAGAGGAGGGTATTTTCGTTACCTCCGAGGATGTTCCCTCGGGATCTCTGCTCAGACGGAATGATATTTCCGCCTCTCGACGCGAAATGTGTGTACGAAGGTGACTTCGAGCTTTCCTACGTGATGGTGGCCACAGATCTTCGATTGGAGCTCCTTCTCCGACGTCGACGACGGTCCTTCGTTGACCAAATCCGGCCAAGGTGGTGGTGCTCCAATGAGAGGGAAGGATGGTGGTGGCTAGGGCTTTGAGAGAGTAGCCTATCACCTTCTATTTATAGAGGGAGAGGTGAAAATGGGTGCAAATTCGGATATGGTTCGGATCCACATATGGGTCCCAACTATTATACTTAAAACATCGATAACTTGAGCTAGGAATATCGGAATTGGGCATTTTGGGCTCGTTGGAAAGATCTCGACGAGCTCTACATAGTGACGTGGTTATTTGAATTTTTTTGATGTAAAAAATACTTCAGATTTTTTGAAAAAGAAAATACGGGATTTCACATCATAAAAATCCTAAAGGAAGTCTCGTCCTCGAGACGTAGGATTTAACGTATAAGTTTCCTATGTGTTGTATATTCAAGCATAAAAAACTTAAAGAGAATGAAACCCATAAAAATCTTAAAGAGGATTGGAATAGGGTCTCGTGAACATACCTTCAAAAAGATAGGAGTATTTCTGTCGCATATCTGCCTCAGGCTCCCATGTGGCCTCCTCAACATTCCGACTTTGCCACAATACCTTAACCAAAGGGATGTCTTTCCGTCGTAATCTCTTGACTGCCCGGTCTAAAATATGCACGGGTGCCTCAGGAAAGGACAAATTTAGTTCAACCGCGAGGTCCTCATAGCTAATCACATGTCGAAGGTCTCGAATATACTTCCAGAGGTTTGACACATGAAATACATCATGCACGCCTGCCAAGTGAGGGGAGAGTGCTACTCGGTATGCTACCTTTCCAATACGAGATAAAATCTCGAAAGGGCCAACGGACCGTGGTGCCAACTTGACCATGACACCAAATCTTTGAATACCTCTTATTGGAGATAATTTTAAGAATACAAAATCTCCGGCATCAAATTAAAGAACACGACGTCTCTGATCAGCATAGCTCTTCTGATGGCTCTGTGCAGTCAATAATTTCTTCCTAGCCATTTGCACGGCTCTTGTTGTGTCCTCGATTATTTGAGTGGAATAAATACCCTTGTCACCCACTTCCTGCCAACACAAGGGAGTAGTGCATCTTCACCCATACAATGCCTCGAAAGGTGCCATGCCAATACTAGCATGGTATCTGTTGTTATAAGTGAACTCCACTAAAGGAAGGTGATCCTTCCAAGATCCTTGCCACTCAATGGCACATGCTCTGAGCAGGTCCTCAAGAGTCTGAATTGTCCTTTCTGATTGTCCATCCATCTACGGATGATATGCTGAACTAAGACACAGTTCAGTTTTTAGGGCCTTCATGAATTCTTCCCAATAATGTGATGTGAAACGAGAGTCCCTATCAGATACAACCTCCTTGGGAATCCCATGCAAGCGAATAACATGTTGAATATATAGTTTGGCCAGATCCACCGGAGTGCATGTCATGTTCACGGGAATAAAATGTGTAGACTTAGTCAACCTGTCCACAATAACCCAAATAGCATCATATCCACCTATTGTACGAGGTAAGGATGTCACGAAGTCCATAGAGATACTCTCCCATTTCCACAACGGAATAGGAAGTGACTGTAACAAGCCAGGAGGACGTTTGTGCTCTGCCTTCACCAATTGGCACGTAAGGCAACGACTAACATGTTCCGCAACATCTCTCTTCATCCCCTCCCACCAGAAGTGTTGACGGAGGTCTCTATACATCTTGGTGCTCCCTGGATGGATAGATAATCTAGAACGGTGAGCCTCATCTAGGATGTCTCTCCTTAACTCACCATCATCAGGGACACAAACACGGTCTCCCTTCCATAAGATGGACTCACAGACTCTGAATCAATCAAACTCCTCCTTCAGGCATCGATGAAATAAGTCTTGTAATTTCTGATTTGTTTGCTGACCATGCACAATCCTATCCCATAGTCCACTATACTTGGCAGGTATTGTTACAACGTCTGCAGTACTATCGAAGGGGTGCCACTCACTAAGTGTTGTTAGCATATCCCAAGTCTGTAGCCATGCTGCGGTGCCCTCGGTATGTGCTCTTCTACTCAAAGCATCAGCTACTACATTTCCCTTACCCGGATGGTAAGAGATAGTGCAGTCATAATCCTTCAACAGTTCCATCTATCATCTTTGCCTCATATTCAACTCTCGCTGGTCAAAGATATACTTGAGACTCTTGTGATCTGTAAAAATATTAAACGTTACTTCATATAAATAGTGATGCCATATCTTCAACGCGAAGACTATCGCTGTCAACTTCAACTCATGAGTCGGGTAGTTCTGTTCGTGGTTCTTTAGTTGTCGTGATGCATATGCTACGACATGACCATGTTGCATTAACATTGCTCCTAAACCCTCCTTTGATGCATCAATATACACCGTAAATTCTAAGGAGACTGAAGGAAGAGTGAGAATCGGAGCACTGATCAGTCTTTCTTTCAACGTACGAAAGCTCAGCTCGCACTTGTCGCTCCAAATGAAAGGGACATCTTTCTGTGTCAGACGAGTAAGTGGTAGAGCTAGCTGCGAGAAGTCCCTAACAAAACGTCTGTAGTAGCCGGCGAGGCTTAAAAAGCTGCGTATCTCGGTAACTATCCTGGGCTGCTCACAGGACATGACTGCCTCTATCTTAGCTGGATCAACTGTCACACCTGCTCCTGAAATTACATGACCGAGGAAAGCTACTTCGGTAAGCCAAAATTCACACTTGTTGTATTTTGCATACAACTTGTGTTCTCTGAGTGTCTCAAGAATAATATGCAGATGTTGCTCATGCTCATGCTCATTACGTAAGTAGATCAAGATATCATCAATGAACACTACCACAAAACGATCTAAGTATGGACGGAAAATTCTGTTCATCATGTCCATGAACGCAGCAGGTCGTCCATGAGTCCAAACGACATAACCACAAACTCATAGTGGTCATATCTATTGCGAAAAGCAGATTTAAGCACATATGTGTCCTTAATTCTCAATTGATGATAACCTGATCGTAGGTTAATCTTTGAGAATACCGCTGCACCTTGCAACTGATCGAAAAGATCATCTATTCGTGGAAGTGGGTAACGGTTCTTTACCGTCCTTTTATTCAATTGCCTATAATCGATGCACAAGCGCATAGACCCATCCTTCTTCTTTACGAAGAGGACCGGTGCTCCCCAAGGTGATGTACTGGGACGTATAAATCCTTTTTCCAATAACTCATGCAGTTGTACTTTGAGTTCCCTGAGTTCGGCTGGTGCCATTTTGTATGGAGGAATGGAGATCGGTTGCGTGTCGGGTATCAAAGTAATCTCGAACTCGATCTCCCTTTCTGACGGTAGTCCAGGTAATTCCTCTGGGAATACATCAGCAAAATCTCTTACAATTCTGACGTCTTGAATCATACAATCTTCGATGGGTAACTCCACAATATGGGAGAGAAAACCTATGCAACCCTGATCGAGCATGTGTTGGGCCTTCAATGCTGATACATACAAGGCCTCACTATCTGAGGTACGTCCATCAAACTGAAAGGTAGGTATGCCTGGGAGACGAAACACTATCGTCTTCTCGAAGCAATCAAGGCATGCATGATATTGCTCGAGCAATTCCATACCTAAGATGACATCAAAATCTTCTAACCGAATGAGCAAAAGATATGCAGGCAATATGTGCCCGCCGATATGCATTGCTACATTCTCCACTGCTTGTCGCACTATGAATAATTGGCCCCCTGAGCCCTTGATGTAGTATGGAGATGGAACACAGACTGGCTCTTTATCTAACTTGGGCACTAATCAATGTGCTAGAAAGGAGTCCGTAGATCCCGAATCAAATAAAGCATGTAAGGATATACCATGCACTGAAATCATACCTCGCACTACAACTCCTGAGGCGTGGGCCTGCTCCTGTGTGATTGCATTTAATTGTCCCTGCAGGTGTGATGGGGCGTTAGAATCTGCAGCATTGAAGGTTAGTCATTGTGGAGGACGTTGAAAGCCTTGACCTCCACTACGAGAAGCTGATCCATGTGACTGTGCGGGTGAGAAAGTTGGCCGTACACTTGGTTGTTGACTACCTGAGCTGCTGACAAGTAAGGGACACTTGACCTTGAAATGACCCGGCTGTTTACAGTGGAAACACCTACGATCGTCTGGCCGAGAAAAGGAGCCTCCTAAGACAAGGCTAGCACCTTCTGTCTTGCGACTCTGCGAGTGTACTGAAGAGAGGAAGGAAGTAGTACCGTGACCCGCCAAGCCCTTCCCCAAAGTAGGTGTAGGGGCAAATCTGCTAATGGTAGGAGTGGTAGCCACTGGGTGGAAACGACGCTCTCTACGAGCTCTGTAGAAATCTCGACGAGCAGATCTCCCGGGCTGAAGTGGTTGGAAATGTAATGGACTCCCCTGAAGTCGACTCTGAGTTGCCTCCATCTTGGTAGCTTTAGCAGCTACCTCCTTGATGGAAGTGAAATCTAATGCAGATAGCTGGTGTTGCACATCGTCACGCAGTCCTTGGATAAACTTCTGTAAATTCTCCTCAAGAAAAGCAGTAGTCGCCGGTGAGTGGTGGGAGAGTTCAGTGTAACAAATGAGGTAGTCTTGGGCCGTCATTGACCCCTGCTTCAGCTCAGCAAATAACCTCCTCTGATCCTCAACCCAGTAATCAGGATAGAACTGACTACGGAACTCATCAAGAAAATTTTTCCATGTTATGGGATCCTCCAGATGTTCCTTGGTGGCGAACCACCAATGCTCAGCATAACCTGCTAGTGAAAACTCCACAAATGTAATCCAAGACTCCTTAGGAGCATAAATCATCCTCAACACTTTAGATACGTGATCTAGCCATAGCTCAGCCTCATCTGGCGTGCCAGTGCCAAAGAATTGTGGCACCTTAGATCTCTGATATGCTGCGTAGGTCGTCTGATGTTTTTGCAGCGTCTCTAGATCATCTGATCCTTCTGGGTCCAGAGACACCGAAGGGTGAACACTGCCCTCTCCTCACGAGAGGGCTGGTACGAGGAATCATCCTGCTGAAGGAGCCTTTGCTCCGATATCTCCTGACGTTGTTGTATACCTCGTACGACCTGAACTAGCAAGGCCAACTGCTGTGCAATATCAGGGTCAACACGAGGCGGCATGATTCCCTGCGAGAATCATTATATTAAAAATTATTTCCATGGTTAGAGAGACAACGGACACTTAAAAAAGAATTTGAATTATTCTCCTTACTAATAGCAAGGTCAGAAGACTTTGTCGCTATTTTTATATTTCAAGTTTTGTCAACAATTCTAGTATGCAAAAGAGAGAATGGAGTATCATGCTCTGATACCATCTGTGACGCCCCGCCCCTCCGGCTACCGAAACCGATGAGACAGGAGCGTCAGACCTACGGTCCAAATACGTCCATGATATATGATACTCAACAAACCATCTTGTGCACATTAGATCAATATTTGAAATATAAATAACACGAGGAGAATTATATGAAATGGAAAGAAAATGCAACATCCATTTTCATTGATAATAATCATCAATTCCATGTCCGTACAAAATGAGATACGATATATAACTATAAATTTGTAGAAGAAGTTCTCCAATTATCTCATTACATTGTCTCTCAAATATAATATGATGTAATGCAGGAAAAATAAATACTCTAAGTAGGACGCACCCTGTCTTGTGCAAGTATGACGTAGGAAGTCTGATCTTCTCAAAAGCCACTACAATTGCGGCTGCTGCTCAGCTACACCTGTTGGGTTCACACAAGGGTAACACTATAAGCAATCGCCCAGTAACGAGACAAACATTATAATGACTAGTGTAGAGGTAGAAAAGAATGTGTACTCAACTCATTTAGTGACACATGTATATATTGTAGGGACTGATAAAAGCATCAAGTTATTCTGATTTACATTGGATCACATAATAATTTCTTTCTTCATTTTATTTTATAATAACCATTTAAGTATCCCACCATAATATTGATATTTCTACAGGTTGATTAGGGTCCACAATGATAATTAATTCCAATTACCGACATCTGATCATAAATCATTTCTCTTATTATTCTAGCACATGCAAGTACGTGACTCGCAGGCCTCCGCTACGCGGGAGCTTGATATTTCTCTTGAGCAACTGTCAAGGATCTCTTCTTGATCAGATATGAGAATAATTACAACTCCAAATCTCCAACTTCAAACCACATCCCGGAACACCTCTCACAATAATAATACTCGAAATAGAATTCGATGCGGACACACCGAATTCTACTCCGAGTCTTAATATTGTATATAAGTACGAAGTCAAGAATGCCAACTGCGCCACCTGCCTACTCCGTCGAGCGACTCCGGATCCTACCGGGCTGTTAGGTGCAACGCGTCATCCAACTCGTCCGTTGGGGTCGCGACCTTCATGGTATCTACCCGGGGTCCAAGGGTGCATGCCCAATCCCTTGTGCTTCGTAACTCTATCCTCTTTAGACTGTGAAATCTCACCCATAGAAAAATATTTGAATCCATTGATAGAGAGATGATCACAATTCAAGCTACATGAAAAGTGTCAAGACTTAGTTCTATAATGACCCTTCCAATAAGGATTAAAGTCAATCCTTCATCGTCATAGATAGTAAAAGATACCCTCTGTTTATGATATCCCAACTCCCAAGAACTTACTTTAATAATCCTTTAGCTAGTAAATGATAATCATATAGATCTTGTTATATCAAGTGGTTGGCATGACTTGTTAATGACGAAAGCCGTAAAGATACATGCTGACATACACTTTTACTCATTATAGCTCCTACTACATATGCATAATCATTGGGATTCATAATAAGATTGGTTAATAATTCATAACCACAAAAATTTGTCCGTATATTGTAGTCAAATTACACGTTTCATGACGAGTGTATACAAATTATCATATCTTTCTTAATTAATTAATCCCCAGTGAGAAATAGTGTGAATACTGATAATGACACAGAGAACCCACCAACCTAAAATATAATCATGGGGATAAGGATGTCTCCTAAGATTAACAATCTGTCATTTCCGAACCCTTCCAATTGAACAGAAAGCCTCCTCCCCCCTTTTTTTCTAAAATTAACTTATCCAGTGGATGCACGTTAGTTTGAATAACCAACATTTAGTTCTCGCACAAAATTATTGATATCCTGATTAATCTAACATCCAAGAATTTACTCAGTCGGAGTGCACATTCGCATAGATTAGTTCTTTAAAGGAGGATTATCAGTGTGTACAATGAAACAAAATCGTTGAGAGGATAACGTCTGATATGCATGTTAATCTTTAGATTTACTTGATGTATTAAACGAATAGGGAAAACGAACTGACGTAGCAATAGAAAATGGCAGTTTCATTTGCCAATTAAAACTAACACGCCACATGAATGCTAATATATAATTTAATGGTAATAAAAAAACTTGACGATATTAAACAGATAGGGGAAATGAACAGATGCACCAATGAATAATGAATTTGGCAGTTTTATTTTTTATTGAAACTAACATGCATCATGCACGTTAATATTTAAAAATAATGATGATACTAATTTTTACGAAAGAAAGCTATCACCAGTACGTGAATGGAACCCATAAAAATTTTGAACAAATACATATTGATTCTAATGTAATGTAACTCCTTAATATAACTTGAGGGATTTGATAACATAAAAAAATATAGACAACTTAATCAATATCCCGCAGGATAACGATCTTGCTTCACAGAGAATGGAATTCGTGAATAATCATTGACTTGTAGATAAAAGAACCAACAATAAGGCATCGACAACAGTAAAAGACTCATGATATAAAGATATCTAATGCCTTATGAATATTCGAACACAGGTAGGACATTCAAGGATATCTAGAGATGTTCGAGAACATAGGGACAAAAGTATGTGAAAATCAACAGCAAGAGGGAGGTATAACATCGTTATACAAATCTTATTTTACTTGGATGTATATCAAAGCACTAAAAAGAATTGAGATAATATCATTGATAAAAAAAATCATGAAATGCAGCACCAACACCTTGTATTATTTATGCTACAAGAACGCGTATGGCTCTAGAGATGTTCAAGAACATAGGAAAAATCCGTGGAACCCAACAGAAAGAGGAGGGTATTTTCGTTACCTCCGAGGATGTTCCCTCGGGATATCCGCTCATACGGAATGATATTTTTGTCTCTTTGTAACGCGAAATGTGTGTACGAAGGTGACTTCGAGCTTTCCTACGTGATGGTGGTCACGGATCTTCGATCGGAGCTCCTTCTCCGACGTCGACGACGGTCCTCCGACGACCAAATCCGGCCAAGGTGGTGGTGCTCCAATGAGAGGGAAGGATGGTGGTGACTAGGGCTTTGAGAGAGTAGTCTATCACCTTCTATTTATAGAGGGAGAGGTGAAAATGGGTGCAAATTCGGATATGGTTCGGATCCATATATGGGTCCCAACTATTATACTTAAACCATCGATAACTTGAGCTAGGAATATCGGAATTGGGCATTCTTGGGCTCGTTGGAAAGATCTCGACGATCTCTACATAGTGACATGTTATTTGAATTTTTTTGATGTAAAAAATACTCCAGATTTTAGGAAAAAGAAAATACGGGATTAGACACACCAAATCCCTTAACATCTTAAGTCTGATTTGTATGTGTCTTCTCATTTTCTGATTAAATTTTGAACTCTTAATCTTGGCGATTGTGATCATGTTATCACAATGTATCGAGATCGCAGGAACTGGATGACCCACCATGGGAATTTCAGACAGAAGTTCCCTTAGCCATTCCGCCTCAATTGCAATGGTGTCCAAAGCACATAACTCGGCCTCATAGGTAGATCGAGATAGATTGGTCTACTTCACAGACCTCCAGGAGATTGTACCGCCTCTAAGGGTAAAGACATATCCAATAACACCATTATTCTCAGACTTCTCTATTTTTCCGATTTAGCTTGCATCACTATATCCTTCTAATACAGATGGATGTCTACCATAATGCAAACTAAGTGAAATAGTTCCCTTCAAGTACTTTAGTACTCGATCCAGAGCCTCCTACTGAGTTCAGTCAGGACATCTAGTGTATCTACTTAGCTTTGCAATCGAGAATGAAATATCAGGTCTCGTGCAGTTTGCAAGATATATTAAACTTCCTATCACTACCTTAGCTAAGATATTGGTACTCCACTTTTATTCTTAAACAACGTTTTGGATGAATCAAAAGGAGTGCTTACAGCTTTGCAGTCTTGATATCCAAATTTCTCAAGTACCTTCTCAATATAGTGAGATTGAGAAACTACGATCACATCAACTGACCTTGTCAGTTTGAGACCAAAGATCACATCAGCAACACACATGCCCTTTATCTCAAACTTGCTACTTAAGAATGCTTTAGTCTCATTAATAATCTACATATGTGATCCGAACAAAAGTATGTCATCAACATACACCCACAAGAGGCACAAGACAATACACTCATCACCTTTTACCTTGGAATACACACATTTATCAGATTCATGAACCTTAAAGCCACATGACAAAATGGTTTTGTCAAATTTTTCGTGCCACTTCTTTGGTGCTTGTTTCAATCTGTAAATGGATTTAATAAGTTTGAAAACATTTCCCTTATTCTTAGGAGTCACAAGTCCATCAGGTTGATCCATATAGATCTCCTCCTCAAGATCGTCATGCAAGAAGGCGGTCTTCAAATCCATCTGGTGGATAGAGAGATCATATACATATGCTAATCCTATACGCATCCAGATTGTGGTCATCCTAGTCACAGGGGAATAAGTGTAAAAATAATCGACACCTTCCTTTTTGCCTAAATCCCTCGGCAACTAATCTGACTTATATACTTTTTAATTGATCCGCCAGGCCTAAGCTTTCTCTTAAAACCAACTTACACCCAATAGTAGATCACCCTTTAGGTAAATCAACCAACTCCCAAGTTCCGAGTTAGCCATAATAGAGTCCATCTTAGATTTAACAGCTTCCTTCCATTGTTTTGCTTCAGATGAAGCTATGGCTTCTTTGAAACTTGGTGGATCACCCTCATTCTAGTAGACAACAAAGTTGTTACCCAGATCCTTGGCTATCTGAAGTCTTTTACTCCTACTTGGCTCAATTTCTTCTGAAAGATCATTAAGTTCAGGTTGAGTCTCAGCCCCCATGTTCGTTATCCTTTCCACTTGATCTGGAATAGATCCTTAAAGGAAATTGGGACTGGACGGTAGACGTATATTTGTTCTCATTTAAATTCTTCAGTGATCTCCTAATTAAAACTGGGACTGCTAAATATAGCCGATCTTAAGAACCCATAAATAAAGAATTTTTTCGGGAGAGCAACCCCAACATTGTTTGCTTTTATCTTGCAGCGAGGAGAGAGACGCACACTAGGATAGAGCCAAGCCAAGATTTTCATATAGACTAATGCTTTTAAAAACGATTAGCTACTTCTCAGTGAGGAATACATGTAGCTGGTAAACGGTCTGGACTTCCTTAGCAGAGTGGGTAGTTTAAAGGACACTGTGTAAGGCTCCATCCTTAAGTAACATGGGTAGCCGTTTTACGGTCCGTACTTACACCTATACTGGCTGAAAGTAGATGCAACTAGTCGTACGAACTTGGGACAGTCTTTGAGAAAATTTCGGCACCCAACAGCTCGTTAAACGGTTTCCAAGATTTGAATTCTCACCAATTAAAAAATCAACAAGATAACTGATCGAACTCTTACAGCCGTCACTGAGTGAGTTGGTGAAATAAAACTTTGAATTGTGTTTGATTTTTGCGTAGAACTTAATTAATCATTGAAGACCGCACACTTGTGCTTAGATCATGAACCGTACACCTCTTGTTAATCTTTTGAAATCGAGAATGGAAGATTGTGGTAATTTTTGTTCGGACTCCGCGAACCCTTCTCTGACCGCCACAAACTTTCCAGTCTCAAAGGTTCGATGGCACTCTTACTCAGGACCACTGTGGGTTCAGGGACACCTCTCCCGTTAATCCTTCTCATATGTTTCTTTCATCTTCCTAGAAGGAGGACAAACCCATACTCTTTCTTCATCTCTCGATCATATCGAGGAAGAATCTCACCTCGACAACTATGATTCTAATTCTTTCAAGACTATTGACTCCGATTTTTCACAATCTGAAGGTGAAGAAAAGAAGAAGAAAAAGATGCCTCCCAAGATGTCATCCAAGAGAGATCATGAAGATGAACCCAATGAAGATCCAATGTAGATGATCTTTGCAAGACTAGCTGCATCTGAGCAGCAACAAACTTTTACTGAGAGAGCAACTAGAACAGTTGAATGCTGGGGGAGAAAATCCAATGGAAGCCGCATACAATCCAGGGCAATACAAAGTTAAAAATTACTTGGAGCCATCTCAGCCAGAGGTTCACCATGAACTGAAGCCACACTTCCTAAGTCAATTACCACAATTCCATGGTAATGCAAATGAAGAACCATATGAATTTTTGTGAGATTTGGAGCTGGTATATTCTAATAAGAGGCACCCGCAAGTCAGCCAAGACTACATTCGTCTCACTGCACCACCTTTCGCCTTGAAAGAGAAGAGGCAGATTACTGGGTGAAAAACTTAAGAGTGATTGTGACTACTCATGATAGGTTCAAAAACCTATTCTTGAAGAAATTCTACACTCTGAGTCGGACCAATCAAATGAGGACTCGCATCACCGGTTTCTCTCAGCTGCCTAATGAACCACTTTGTGATGCATGGGATAGATTCAAAGATCTGTTGCAGAAATGTCCCTGCCATGACCTAGATAATAACATCCTGGTTCAGTCACTCTACTCTGGCCTCAACTATGAGACTCAGGGTTTAGTCAGCGCTGCCTGTGGAGGCAATTACACATCACGAGGAGCTGAGACAGTTTGGAAAATATTGGAGCAGATGGCGGAGACAAGCCGTTCACAAATCGCTAGTAGAGATTACACTGATTCCCTGAACACCTTTCAAGCCAAAGGAGGAAAGAAAATTGTCGTAGAGATAGCAGAGGATTTGATTCCAAACATGAACATCATTGTCGATAAATTAACGGTTGTGGATCAAATTCATAAGAGGATGAACGAGATCGACAACAGGATTTCCCAATTCCCAAAGTAGATGGAGGAGCTCACTGAGAAGGTAGCCAAGATAGGGATACCTACTGCACCTACAACACCTATCTATCATGTGCAATATGTCCAGGAGCAGCCAGGATCAGGACAACAGCAACCATGGGCTCAGGACCAATCCTATGCCCAACCTTCCCAGCAGTCTCCTCCATCAGCCGAAACTGTTGAAGAATCCCGCCTCTAACATTCGAAGTAAATGACATTTGGTACACACAGGACACTACCCGACAGGGTAATATGGGGGACCGTCAGCAATATCAACGTCTTCCCACTTTCTATAATGTCGCATTCCCCTCAGCTCCACAGCACAGTCAAAACAATGCAGCATTCCAACACTCAAAGCCACGGCAACCACACAACCGTCAGAACCGACCTCAGCAATATCGTCAGCCGTATCAAGCTCCAAAGCAAACATCTCAATCATCCAACCCTCCAGAAGAACCGGTAGATATCCAGAGACATATGCTGGAAGAAATTCAAAACTTCCGAAATGAGCTGTACAATCTACGGGTCGATGTTAATCGTTTCTCCTGTTGGAAGGATGAACAAGAAGCCCCAGCCACAACCATTTACGCCCAAGTTCAAGCTAACCCCAATAGCTTGAACAAATCTCAATCATCTCAATACAATGGCCATGTATACTATTCAGATTTTTCCACATCTGAACATGAGATACTTTTGTTTGACAATATCAATGCCATGTCACTCAGGAGCAGAAGGATCGTGGTCATACCTGATCGGGCAAGGGAATCAGACCATGAAG
This sequence comes from Ottelia alismoides, assembly GCA_037367405.1. NCBI lineage: Eukaryota > Viridiplantae > Streptophyta > Magnoliopsida > Alismatales > Hydrocharitaceae > Ottelia > Ottelia alismoides. Next base: position 72,040 of record JAZKJV010004291.1, on the reverse strand, counting down.
ACTTGGAAGATCAACCGGAGGATGCTTCTGATGATGAAGAAGATGCTGGACTTGCGAGCCCACAGCAAGCCATAATGCAATAAATGTTATTGCGAATATCATTCCCTGATCTGAAATGAAGAATGAATTATTTGCATAAAAGGTCTCTTAGTACAATTAGGGTTATGTACCATGGCTATCTTAATAATCATACAGTTGTTGATTCAACTATTGAATCATAGAGGCTGGTGCTTGGATGAATATCTAAAGGGTTAGATTGAGGAATCACCAAGCACCGTCAAATAATTGTTGAGATGATCTCCAGCCTGAGTAGGAGATGGCGATCCTTATCTCTAAAGGCTGATATCTGACCGACCTCTTGATGCAGGTCCTCTACATAGGAATAGAGATTCGGAGGTGTCAGATTAGTTAGGTCAAAGAGTTGACTTAACGAGATCGAGATAACCAAAGTCATATATCGTATGCTATCACGATACAAGCACACATCCTTTGACCAGATACAAATGTGTTACTATATGTCTGAGTATGTACATTTGGCAGACCAATAGGTTGATGACCTAATCAAGGTCTATACACTAGCATGCTGGTGTGCATATGAGGGCATATGAGTAATACGATCTCTCAAAGGGATCATACAGGTTCATTTACTGGATCGGAAGGCATGAGCTCACTCATAAGATATTGGGAAGAATCAAATTCCGTGCACGGTCGTCTCGCTTTGGAAGCTTAACTGAATTTGTAGGTTTGATATGTACTTTTGGAAAGTATATCATCAAGAACTAGGTATGATATATGCTTTTGGAAAGTATATGATCGATACCAACTCCCAATGATCGAATGAGAAACTTACTTATAAAACCATGAAGTAGATAGTATAAAGTTTATCCAATACTTCGGGTTTATTATGAGTCTTCCAGTATGCAGGATGTACAGCTATTGGGAATACCTAAGGGTGATGTGATCATAAATGATTATATAACCATGACGCTTCCATTCCTAGGGAGTGATGAAATGGATCTGGATTTTAGTGACTCCTCTCAGTAGAGAGAAATCCGATCTTAGTCCAAATGTTGGACATTGATCTGAATGTGATTCAGATGAAATGAGAAGATTAGATTAGCGGTCTTGATTTAATCAAGCATCTATGGGAGGCCCATGATATGGATTGAGATATGATCTCAATATCCAAGTCACTATACGTGGAATAATACAATCGCACTGTCCTTATCTCCAAGTATTCGCGGAGAAAGCGTATTATCCTTGAATGGGATCAGGATAATTTCATTGTTGATATTATGTATCCGAGCATTGAGAAAATTGATAATTAAATGTGATTTAATTATCATGAGTAATATGAATTTGATTCATATTATAAAGAGAGTTATCTAAGATAACTAAATGTGATTTAATTATCAAAGATGTAACTAATGTGAATGTGATTTATATTATTTGGGCACAAGAGAATAGAGATCCAAGATGATTAAATGTGATTTAATTATCATGGATATGAATAATGTGGATAGCAATATCAATATTAGTCATATATATTATAAATGTGATATATAATATATAAGAGAGAGCTATTTGTAATTTACATTTGTTAATTAAATGTTGATGTGAATTGGATTCACATTGGACAATTAATTAAAAATGTAATTCACATTTTATTTTGGGTTGTGAATGCGATTCACAATTTTCCAATGGCAAGATTGCAATATTCACAAAATAATGATGAATTATTTTTGTAGAATAATTTACAACAAGTGTTGTTGTAAATCTTGTAGATTTCTATGGAATAATGTGATCTCATGAGATCTCATGAGATTGCATGAGATTGCCACCAAATCCAATATTATGGAAGGAGGCAGTCTTCATTCCATAATTTCCATGATTGATTGATTTAATTTGTGATTGATTTATATTGATTTATCAATATAGATTTAATCTAAATTAAATTAATTGTTGTTGGTTTTTACCAACACAAATCTTAGCCATTAAAAGAAATATAAATCAATAGAAGCCATTGGATTTGTGTTGCCCATGGATTGAGATCCATGGATCCCAAAATATTATAAAAGGAGAGGCACCCCATTGCTCTTCTTTACACACAAGAGAACATAAGTCTCTCTCTCGCTTTTCTCTCTACACGTCAGCCCTCTCTTCCTCTCATGGCCGTCCACCATGGATGCCCTAGAGAGAGTCTCCGTCGCCGTAGCGTCGTCATTATGCTGCCTGACCATTTGCTCGTGCATCTCCGTCTCCTCCGGTGCGCCTCACTCGTGAAGAAGACGTCGGATCTCATGTGTCGAGATCAAGAGATCCGCCGATTGGATCATCAACATGGATTGCGAGAAGCACGTGATTCATCCCGCGCTTGCAGCGTCTCCTTCGTCGGATTGGACTTGAGACATGAGGTCTATTCGTTTAGAGACTCGATTGCAACCACGCTTCAAGAGGTGTTCCTATTACTTGTTTGTGGTTTAGATGAAATGATCTGAGAAGTGTTCTGGGATCATGTGGTCTCGTCGCATGAAAAAAAAGTTTAATTTCCACTGCATAGAACAACTAGTCCGACTAGTCGTTCTTCGTCGTATTCGATACGATGCTCACGCTTTCGTGATGCGCTTGAGGATCTCGCCATATCCTTCAAGTGGTATCAGAGCCAGGTTGGTGGTTTTGGATGCAATCCATTAACCGAGGACGACTTGGGTTCGTTAAGGTTTGCTAAAGTTTTCTTGCATTTTATTTTTGTATCTCTGTTTTGAGATTATTTTAGGCCCTGTTTAAATTGTTTAAAAACGAAAATAATGATTGAATTTGTTCCCCATTAAATAAGGAAACCATAGGATCTGAGTTTACGTAATTTGGATTCCGTTTGCTCGAGATATGGTTGTTTTAATGAACTTGTATTCACTGTTGCGGGAACTGCGAATCTTAACATGATTAATGAGTTAATTACTGTTTCGATACGCCTCGAAATGCGTGAAATATCACTTATATTCCGTCCTAAATCAAATTATAAATCTTTGAAAATTGATTTTGTCTAATTTGGATTTAAATTGATTAAGATGTGTTGATTTTAGTGAGTAGGGGTCAATGCTGAGATTACAGTCCTAATCAAGAACCATGTGATTGTCAATTAATGAAATTAATTGTTAATTTCATGAAATAATTATGAAAAATATTTGAGAAATATTTAATGATGATTATTTCCTTAATTGACATGGCATAAACCAATAAATTGATTAGGTTTGATCTAAATCATAATTGGAAACGCAATCAACAAAAATCTTTGCTTTAATAGGATTGGGAATTTGTCTAGCAAATTTCCTTATAATCAAAATTGTTTTGATTATTACTATTAGGTATAATTTAGGTTAAAGAACCGATGATCATCTCAAGTACAAATTGATCTATTTGACATTATCCTTTCCTGAGGTGGATATGGTGTCTAGTCGGAGAGCATTGGGGTAGCGGGTTGCAACGTATGTGGTCCGTCCCACTCTCGTCGGTACTAACCATGACATCGGGTAGGGATTCGATAATGCTGGAGAAATCAAGATGTATTTTTCTAATTATACAAATTCAAATTAATAAGTACTTTGAGATAATACCATATATATTCAAGTAAAACAATTAAGTTTGTTGATTGAATTGGACTGATAATTAATTTAATATGATTGTATTAATTATATCCAATTAATAGATGTGTTAATTCTCTTGGAAGAATTAATCACGATGAATATGATTTATAATGATTAATTAGAATTTTAATATGATATGGAGGATCACATAAGTGACACTCATGGTCTCCCGTCAAGGTGAAGGGTTTCCGTCGCCAGGGATTGTATATAGGAGACGCCTGTCCGAAGTGACAGCTCCTGCATGCAAGCGCATATGGATCGAGCTCTTTGATTCTCGAAAGAGTAAGGCCGTATGCGTAGTGACCCCAATATCGGATCCTCATATTATTGGGGCGATATTGGATTGCACATAGTGAGTACTATTCATGTTGATGGTTGGTTCAATTAATGACGGGTCAACATCGCCTTAGGGGTGGTGGGCCCCGGTGTTAAAGACCGAATTAGGAAATGCAAGTTGGACTGGCAAGGTAGAATGTGTTCTCGCTTCTTTTTATCGGAGTTGCAGATTCTCATATTATTAGGATGTAACAAAGATAAGGAAGGAGATCTCAGATCTTGCTGAGATATAATGGTAAGTATATCTCTTACATTGAAAGTGATTAAGGGAATGATCTTTCAATGTTGACAAGGAAAGACAACTTTGATATAAAAATTTCTAAATCAAAGTAAAATATGTATATATATAAATATATACACTTATGCAAATTTCTTATTTCAGATAATCCTTCATTAAACCCACTCAATGTTATACTCAATGATAACCAGTAAAATATCATGGATTGGACTCATGATCCGGATATTGTACTTGCAGTTGGACACATAATGTATGTGGTTGCAATATGCAAGCTTCCTCATAATAATGAGAAATGACAATTAAATAGACAATAGATCTACAACCCTAGGGTTTGTATGTCTCTATAGTCTTGATATCATCAAATGTACTTTTGAAGTGACATGTCGATGATTATCATAACTGTCATATAATCCTTATAAAATCTAAGAAGATATTCTGGCATACATATGTGCTCTTGACATTTATCATGAATGACATGGTTCTCTGCATCATGCAGAATGGTGGCTCCATAAGAGATGATGTATTCAAGATGTTTGAATAACTACATGAACCAATGTTTTAAGAGTCTAGATGGATGTAGACATGATGAGTGTCATTATTCTACTATCTATACTCTAGTCATTCACGAAGCTTCATAATATTCATATTGTATGAATTTAATGAAGCATGTACAAATGTTGAAATACTCTTACATTGAATTCATTTGAATTTAACATAAGAGATCCTTAGTCCTAAGCAATGGTTGTTTATAGATAAAGGAAGCGCAGTGGAAGCATGGGTCAGACCCATGATGAGAAGGATAGTCAAAGAGTTGACCGTACTTCTATGACTTCCATATGACATCCTAAGAGTTGGATGAATGCCATTGCTGCAATAAGTTGGTATGTTGATAGTATGACTATCAGTTTGTCTTGAATTCTTAGGGAAGGACTCGTATAGAGCATCATAATAGTCTACATAAATCATTGATATTGACTTTCTTATTGAATAAGATAAAGTCTTATAATTGTATCTCAATCTTCTAACAACACTTGCAATGGGTTGCATATGTTTTAGAAGACTGGAGAATTTGATCTTCAGGTTTAATAGTCATCTACATGGATCTTGATGCAATTGTTGCAACAATATCCATTGGATCAATAGACTTCGTAATTTCAGTGGAAGAGTCCTTAGTCTTAGAGAATGTCTCTATGAGCTAGATATTAGAATACACTCATTGTTTATTTCTAAATGTTGGAAATAAACATGAATTTTGTAATAAATCTATCATAAAGAGTTATGATGGAGATATTTCAGATAGTAATCTAAAATCTAGTGGACTCCACTAAATTAGAAAATTAATGAATGGTTCATTAACATTTCTAAATACTGAAATTAAACCTTAAGATCAATAGGAGGATGAAGATCATTTAACAATGATCTAGCATCAAGCCTTGGACATTTGTCTATTGATTTGATCAATAGACTAGTAAGAGATGGAACTTTAGAATGTCTAAAATTTCAAAACTTACATACTTAAGAATATCGTATTCAAAGTAAAATGTCTAATACACCCTTCTTTGGGAATGGTGTAAGATGTCAAGGTATTCAGGATCTCATACATATTGATATATGCGGATCATCTATATCATAGTAAACATTATGGATATGTGATATCTATTGATGATTATGTAAGATATGAGATTTCTTCTCTTCACCTAAAGAAACCTTTGAAATGTTCAAAGATTTCTTATTTTGATTTACAACCAAAGTTTGAAGGAAGATAAAATGAATTTGATCTAATCTATGTAGCCTGTACCGGTTAGATGAATTCAGAGGATACCTTATGGAGATATGAATATCATTTCTATCTCAATCCTCCTAACACACCTTAACTCAATAGAGTTATAGAGAGATACAATTGGATCATGTGTGACATGATCTTATCAATGATGATTTTTAGCATAATTATCCCTTAGTTTCCAGGTATACATGTGTAGTAGAGACTACAATGTATATCCTTAATAAGATTCCATGCATGCTGGAATCTAGCACTTGAGAGTGCTGCTTCATTAGGAAAATAAAGGATGGTATTGGATACCTACTTTATGACCTTGAGATTCTTAAAATATCTCATCTCTGAGAATGTGATTCTTAGAGGTTGAGACTCTTGAGAATCAAGATGAAAATGAAGCGTAGGAACTCATTTAATCTTGAGAAGATAATGAGGCTCCTGAAATTGGAAACTAAAAGGACAATTAAAGATGAAACACTAATACCTCTTCAAACGAGTTTGAGGATGGATTCCATGTGTCAGAGAAATCTGAAAATGATCGAACTTCATGTGATGAAGCTTGTGAAGATCATAGCATGGATAGATGGATGTTAGCAATAAAAGTCTAATGTAGAATTCATATACAAGTGTTGTATATGGACCCTCGAGGATCCACCTGTATGGGTAAGACCTGTAAAGGTGTAAATGGATCTTCAAGAAAAAGGGAACACGATGATAAGGTAGAGACCTTCAAAGCACAGTTCGTAGCCATGAGTTATACATGAAGAAAGAAGACATCTCTTGCGATGAGACTTTCTTTCTAGTAACCATGCTTAAAATCACCAGAATATTGCTAACCTTAGCTACACAACTTGACTATAACGTCTTCAAGATGTAAGTCAAGATTGCATTCCTCTAAGGATACCTCTCTGAGGATATTCACATGAAGTAGCCCCTGGCTTCATGGTTGAGGAAAGCAAGGTGTGCAAGATAAGGAATCCATCTATGGACTCAAATAAGCTTCTTGAAGTTGTACCATAAGATTTGATGAGATTATAAATGTTATGATTTCAGATAGAATCCTAATGAGACATGTGAAGCTTAGTGGGAGTGCCTTTGTGTTCATCGTGCTAAATGTAGATGATATCCTAATCATTTAAAATGATATAAGGACAATAATAAGTGTTTTTATTATCTGGTTGTTCCATAACTTGAGATATGATCTCAAGGATACCTCTTGGATCTTAGTTCTGAAGGTGTTCAGAGTAAAGAGAAGAGGATATTGGGACTGCCACATTAATGGTATACCTTGGAAATTTCTTGGAAAATTCCAGGAAAGGCTTCCATCCCTTAAGATATGGTAATGACCTATCTAAAGGGATAGCATCTCAAAGAGTTGAGGAAGTGAATGCTAGAACTACTTGCACTTGTGCATTAGTTACGAGAAGCTGAGTGTATGCTAGATGTGTACAAAAGCTAGATATCTGCCATGCAGTGGTAGTAGTAAAGTGTTGCTAATCCTACTATGGAGAGAAAATACTTAGTAATAACAAAATATTCATAGATGACAAGTTTTTTTAGATAGTGATCTCAAAGTCCTATCTTAAAAAACTTAAGATTTTATAGATAGAGATCTAAAAGGTCTTAACCGTGGATACCTCAAGAGATAGTGATCTTCAGGAATAAGGGTATTCTGATAAGGATTATGGAAATACTGATTATGATAATTATTAAGTTGTAGTGTCAAGGACATTGTAACTAATAAGATTGAGTATTGGTTGCATAAGATGCAACATTCGCATTAGATGCGAGCACTATTACTGGGGGATATGCAAGTGCCGTAAAAGGACTTGGCGTAGTCTTGCAGGAACATAGTGACTGATCAGCTTACCTATCTATTTTCTAAATAGGCTATGATTTTCACATGAGTGTGAGTTTATACGATTAGCCCATTAATGGCTCTTTGGGCTAGTAGGAGATTGTTGGACATGCGGGCCCATGACGAGCCATTATGAAATAAATGTTATTGCGAATATCATTCTCTGATCTAAAATGAAGAATGGATTATTTGCATAATAGGTCCCTTAGTACAATTAGGGTTATGTAACATGACCATCTTAATAATCATACAGCTGTTGATTCAACTATTGAATCATAGAGGCTGGTGCTCGGATGGATATCTAAAGGGTTATATTGAGGACTCATCAAGCACCGTCAAATGATTGTTAAGAGATGATCTCCATCCTGAGTTGGAGATGACAATCCTTATCTCTAAAGGCTAATATCTGATCGACGTCTTGATACGGGTCCTCTGCATAGGAATAGAGATTCGGAGGTGTCAGATTAATTAGGTCAAAGAGTTGACTTAACGAGATTGAGATAACCAAAGTCCTATAGCATATGCTGTCATGATACAGGTACGCATCCTCTATCTAGAGACAGATGTGTTACTATATGTCTGAGTATGTACATTTGGCAGACCACTAGGTTGATGACCTAATCAAGGTCTATACACTGGCATGCTGGTGTGCATATCAGGGCATATGAGTAATACGATCTCTCAAAGGGATCATACAGGTTCATTTACTGAATCAGAAAGCATGAGCTCACTCATAAGATATTGGGAAGAATCAAATTCCGTGCACGGTCGTCTCGCTTTGGAAGCTTGACTGAATTTGTAGGTTTGATATATACTTTTGGAAAGTATATGATCAAGACCTAGGTATAATATATTCTTTTGGAAAGTATATGATCGATACCAACTCTCAATGATCGAATGAGAAACTTATTGATAAAAACATGAAGTAGACAGTATAAAGTTGATCCAATACTTCGGGTTTATTATGAGTCTTCCAGTATGCAGGATGTACAGGTATTGGGAATACCTGAGGGTGATGTCATAAACGATTGTATAACCATGACGCTCCCATTCCTAGGGAGTGATGAAAGGGGTCTGGATTTTAGTGACTCCTCTCAGTAGAGAAGTAATCTGATCTTAGTCCAAATGTTGGACATTGATCTGAATGTGATTCAGATGCAATGAGAAGATTAGATTTGCGGTCTTGATTTAATCAAGTATCTATGGGAGGCCCGCGATCTAGATTGTGATCTGATCTCAATATCCATGTCACTGTACGTGGAACAATACAATCGCCCTGTCCTTATCTCCAAGTATTCGCGGAGAAAGGCATTATCCTTGAATGGGTTCAGGATATTTTCATTGTTGATATTATGTATCTGAGCATTGAGAAAATTGATAATTAAATGTGATTTAATTATCATGAGTAATATGAATTTGATTCATATTATAAAGAGAATTATCTAAGATAATTAAATATGATTTAATTATCAAAAATCTAAATAATGTGAATGTGATTCATATTATTTGGGCACAAGAGAATAGAGATCCAAGATGATTAAATGTTATTTAATTATCATGGATATGAATAATGTGGATAGCAATATCCATACTAGTCATATATATTATAAATATGATTTATAATATATAAGAGAGAGCTATTTGTAATTTACATTTGTTAATTAAATGTTGATGTGAATTGGATTCACACTGGACAATTAATTGAAAATGTAATTCACATTTTATTTTGGGTTGTGAATGTGATTCACAATTTTCCAATGGCGAGATGGCAATATTCATAAAATAATTATGAATTATTTTTGTAGAATAATTTACAACAAGTGTTGTTGTAAATATTGTAGATTTCCATGGAATAATGTGATCTCATGAGATCTCATGAGATTGCATGAGATTGCCACCAAATCCAATATTATGGAAGGAGGCAATCTTCATTCCATAATCTCCATGATTGATTGATTTAATTTGGGATTGATTTATATTGATTTATCAATATATATTTTATCTAAATTAAATTAATTGTTGTTGGTCTTTACCTCTCTCTCTCTCTTTCTCTCTACACGTCAGCCCTCTCTCTTCCTCTCATGGTCGTCCACCATGGATGCCCTAGAGAGAGTCTCCATCGCTGCAGCGTCGTCATTATGCTTCTGCCCGACCATTTGCTCGTGGATATCCGTCTCCTCCGGTGCGCCTCACTCGTGAAGAAGACGTCGGATCTTGTGGGTCGAGATCAGGAGATCCGTCGCTTGGATCATCAACATGGATTGCGAGAAGCACGTGATTCATCCCCGCGCTCGCAAGTGTCTCCTCCGTCGAATCAAACTTGAGACAGGAGGTCTCTTCGTTTAGAGACTCGATCGCAACCACGCTTCAAGAGGTAATCCTATTACTTGTTTGTGGTTTAGACGAAACGATCCGAGAAGTGTTCTTGGATCATGTGTTTTCGTTGCATAAAAAAATTTTAATTTCCACTGCATAGAACAACTAGTCCGATTAGTTGTTCTTCATCGTATTCGATACGATGCTCACCGCTTTCGTGATGCGCTTGAGGATCTCGCCATATCCTTCAGAAGAAGGACACCCGAAGATCCCAGCACGAGATAAAGGAAAAGCATCTATGGAGTCTGCAGAGGACCTTGAACCTCTAGTTGCTGCAAAAAAACCTTTGTCACCATTTCAGCCACATAATTATTATCAGAAAACTTATGATTGTAATAGAACTCCAAATCTAATAAAGATGCTCTTATTTATGATTCTGGCTCTCTTTCTCATTTCTCAAATGCTTCCATTCCTTCCCCCATGCTCTTAAGAAAGGGAAACAAAAGAAAAACATTCAGGATGACCCAGTGATGGAAAGGTTCTACCAGCAAAATATCACAGTAAAAGTACCCTTTGATCAGTATGTGGCCAGTAATCCAGCATTTCAGAAGTTCTTGAAAATGAAATACACTCCCACCAGAACTTGTACAAAGAAAACAAGTCAGTTTGTGGAGATTCATATTCTGACAGTTGCCACTACCAAATGTGTCAAAAATCAACATTTACCCAGGAAGAAAAAGGATCTGGGTGCTCATTATGTGGAGAGTCGCATTGGCGGCATTGCGTTCGCACACACACACACTTCTCGATAATAGTTCTTCCATCAATCTTCTACACTTAGCCTTATATTACAGATTGGAGTTAGGTCCTCTCCAAAAATCATTATCTTTACTCCAATTTGCTGATAAATCCACTAAAAGGCCTAAGAGAGAAGTGAAAAATGTTATCGTCATGGTCGAGGTTACGGAATATAAAGTGGACTTTACTGTCCTTAATATGGAGACCCCGAACCATTGGAAGGAATCACAAATCAGTCTTGGAAGACCATTCTTAAGAACTGCCAAAGCTGTATTCGATTACGGCACCGGAATAATGAAATTCTGCTCCCCAGGTGGAGAAGTGGATCTGGAGATGAAACAAATAAAGTGGCAAAGACCAGATTTCAAATCCACCACTGAATATGCCGAAACATCTGAATGCAATCTCATCAGCACTACTGGGTCATGGGACCAACTACCAACCTTTAGATTGACAACACCACAGCAGAAGAAGAAACAGTGCACCATGCAGTTTGCGTGATGTTGCTAGACATATCTAGACACCCAGATGCTTATAACCTTGATGACACGGAAATCCTTTCGGATTTGTCAGTCCCATCTTCTTCGGGAAAATCAAGAAATATCGATGACGAGTCAGATGCGGCTTTGGCCGAATTACCGCACTACTTTTGCGATCCGACTCACCTTCCTTCAGAATTAGTGGCTAGCATATCACAGAATGATTCACCGCCAACCAACACAGAGCCGGATTTAAAAGTCATTCAGACAGACTTAATTGATGATTCAGACTTGCCAGAGCTGAAACCTCTTCCTCCCTTTCTGTAGTATGCATTTCTCAATGGACCCAAAGAAAAATTCCTTGTGATCATTAGCTCATCATTAACCATGGACGAAGAATCTAGACTAATCGAAGTCCTTGAGCGAAATCGAAAAGCCATCGGTTGGACTGTGCTGGATCTCGTAGGAATCAACCTCGCTCTCTGCTCGCACCAAATTTATGTTGAGGATAATGCAAGGCCTTCCCGTGAACTTCAAAGAAGATTAAACCCTAATCTTCGGGAAGTAGTTAAGAAAGAGATAGAAAAATGGTGCAAAGCAGGTTTTATATACCCCATTTCTGACTCCAAGTGGGTGCCCCCCTTCATGTCGTCCCGAAGAAGTCAGGAATCCAGATGGTCACCAACGAGGAGGGGTAGAGATCGCGACCCGAGTACCCACGTCATGGCGCGTCTGTGTCAATTACAGGCGCCTGAATGCTGTGACCAAGAATGATTACTTTCTTCTGCCATTTATTGATCAAATCTTGGAGAGACTTGCAGGGAAAGCATTCTTCTGTTTTCTTGATGCGTACTCTGGCTACAATCAAGTAGCTATCGCTCCCGAGGATCATGAAAAGACCACATTCACATGTCCCTTCGGTACCTACGCATTCAAGCGCATGCCATTCGGGCTTTGTAATGACCCAGGCACATTTCAGTGGTGCATGATTGCCGTATTTGCCAAAATGGTGGGTGATTTCCTGGAAGTCTTCATGGATGACTTCTCGGTTCATGGTGATTCATTTGATACATGTTTAGCACACTTGGACTGAGTCCTCAAGAGATGCAGGGAGGTTAATTTGGTACTCTCCTGGGATAAGAGTCACCTTATGGTGACTGAGGGTATCGTGTTGGGGCATGTCATCTCCAAAAAGGGAATGGAGATCGACCCTGCCAAGGTGGATGTGATCAAGAAACTTGAACCACCAACCAACGTCAAGTCAGTGAGGTCTTTTCTAGGGCATGTTGGATTTTATCGAAGGTTTGTCCCTGATTTTTCAAAGATCGCCCGCCCACTGACTGAGCTCTTAGGAAAAGACACCGAGTTTATTTTAAATCACAAGTGTCTTGAGGTCTTCGAGCTCCTGAAAAAGAAAATATGTGAATCGTCGATATTACAAGCTCCCGACTGGGCTCTTCCCTTTGAGATCATGATTGATGCATCGGATTTTGCTGTCGGAGCAGTGCTTGGACAAAGACGGGATGGAATCCCTTATGCGATTCACTACGCGAGCAAAGAATTGGATCCTACGCAGAGAAATTATACGGTAACTGAAAAGGAAATGCTTACGGTTGTTTGGGCCCTTGAAAAATTCAGATCATACATATTTAGCTCCAAGGTGACAATTTTCACAGATCACATGGCCATTAGATACCTCATGGATAAGAAAGATGCCAAGGCACGTTTTTTGAGTTGGATCTTGTTATTCCAGGAATTTAATTTGGAGATCAAGGATAAACCTGGAATAAAGAATGTTGTTGCTGATCACCTTTCCCGAATCGAGCAAAATTATTATCCTGACACTGGACCAATTAAGGAGACTTTTCCAGATGAATCAGTTTACGTTATTGATTCAACCACATGGCATTCCAACTTCGTGAACTATCTTGTCTCCAAGAAGGTTCCCTTTGGTTGGACCAAGAGAATGATTGATCGACTGAAGTCGGATTCGAGAAAATACCATTGGGACGATCCTTTCCTTTTCTATGAAGGAGCAGATTGTGTCTGGCGAAGATGTATTCCTTAGGAGGAATACCAGAGTGTCCTCACACATTCTCATTCTCTCGAGGATGGAGGACACCATTCGGGAAAGAGAACCGCACACAAGGTACTCCAATGTGGATTTTACTAGCAAACCTTATTTAGAGATGCTAACGAATTTGTACGGTCTTGCCCAATTTGCCAAAGGATGGGAGGGACTGTTGGTTATAGAGATGAAATGCCCATGCAACCTATGATCTTCTTTGATGTTTTCGATGCATGGGGGATTGATTTTATGGGTCCCTTTCACAATAGCAATGGATTTGAGCACATCTTGGTAGCGGTTGATTATTTATCTAGATGGATAGAGGCTATTCCAACCCGAACCGCATATAGCAAAACCGTCTGTAAGTTTATCAAGGATAATATCATTGCAAGGTTCGGGATACCAAAAGTTTTGATTTCTGATGGAGGTAGCCACTTCGTGAATAAGAAAATGAGATCTTTGGCTAAAGAGTATAAATTTGAGCATAGAATAGACAACCCTTATCATCCACAATCTAATGGCATGGCAGCGGTTTCTAATAGAGAGGTGAAGGGTATTCTTCAGAAGTTGATTCGTCCAGATAGGAAGAATTGGTCGAAACTGTTGGACCAGGTTATGTGGGCCTATAGGACAGCTATAATACTCCACTCGGTACTTTACCTTTTAGAATGATCTATGGCAAGCCATGCCATCTACCTGCAGAATTGATTCATAAATCAGAATAGGCAATCAAAAAGTTGAATTGGAGTTGTCACCTTGGGAAATTATGTCGAGACTTAAATCTGAATGAGCAAATTGAAATTCGAAACCGGGTATATGACAATAGTGTGATCTATAAGGACAAGGTCAAGAGATGGCATGATAGACACATTCGAGATAAAACCTTTGTCCCTGGGCAGAAAGTGTGGTTGTTTAATGCTCGGTTAAAGATTTTTCATGGGAAACTGAAATCAAAATGGATGGGTCCCTACGTTGTCATCGAAGTGCATACCAATGGAAGTGTGGAGATTGCCAAACTCAAACAAGATGCACAACCTTTCTCAGTGAATGGACAATTGCTGAATCCATATATAGAATCACCCAAAGAGCAAACAGTTCAAGTTGAGGTCATCTACTTCACGCAGAGCAAGGACATTGAAGATTCATCATATCAATCCCACCCTCTCCACCGACCACATCGATCGCCTTGTATAGCTTCTTCCTCTACTTAGGCCAAGGCCTAAGTATAGGGGGGGAACGATGCCATCTGTACATACTTCTCCTATCTCTCGATCACTCCATTTCCACCCTTCTCCTATACTTAGGCTGGCCAGAGCCTAAGTATAGGGGGAGCGATGCCCATCTATATATATTCTCCTCATTTACATATCCTGACCGCCTCTTGTGAGTTCTTCTTCTATACTTAGACTGTTCACAATCTAAGTATAGCGGGGCGGACCATTGTATATCAATTTTTTACTCTCTTACGCTTAGCCCGAGCTATGTCTTCATTACGCTTCATGTGCTCTGAGGACACAGCACTCGTTAAGTATAGGGGGGTCTGTATATATACTATGTATATATTTTATCCATACCTCGTACTTGCGTGTAAGTCTATATGTATTTACAGGGTGGGTAACTAATTTGAAAAATAAATAAATAAATAAAATACAAAACAAGAAAAAGAGTTTGCTACTAACACTGACTATGCCCAAAATTTTTGAAAAAAGGCTTCTTATTCATTTTTGCACAAAAAAATAAAAAAACCATTGCATATTTAAAAAAATTCAAAAATCCCTTGCATAAAAGAATGTGTCTGCATTTCACGCACCTCATCTAGCATTTTCATGCATTTGCATATGTGAAAAGTCTTTGGGTTCTGAACCAAGTTATGAGCAGAAACCGAGAGTGGCCTGGACTTTACCTTAATCAATCTAATTTTCAGAGGAACTTCACCGAGAAATAGGATTTTAGAAACTTCAGGTCGTTGACTTAATTCTTTGAGTTCCACATGACAATGTGCAGAGTTTGACTCTTAGTGTCTAACATGGTCTCTTCATTCTGGGTACAACTCTGGAATAAGGAATTAATTTGTACTCTTGCACTATGCACATAGCTCAACTCAGACTTGATGCTGGAAGACTATGTGAGTTTCTTTTTTGGTAGCGTGGAAATCTAAAGACCGGAGTACGGGTTGAAATAAAGCTTCGGAAAAGGAATGGACGGCTGGGCACATTTTTTCTAAGACCCCAAAAAATGCACGGAAACAAAAAGATTCTATATCCGTATGGAAAAAACAAGATCCAAGCAAAACCACCAAAAATACCAAATACAAAGAAGCACTCTACTAAATAAATATCTGACCAAAAAGGTCCAAGCTTCAAGAACCTACAGATCTTGGTGGAGACTCGGCTACACTGGCTAGCTTCACAAGGAGAGGTGACTACACTGGTCACCCTCCAGTTCTTTTCTCCATCTTCTAACTTCTCCCCCACTTCGATTGTGAACACAACACGACAGACCTTAGAAGGAAATACCTGACTCACCGAGGACGAGTTACTAGAGAGGAGGTTTGCGCATTAGTCCGGCATTCTGGGTGGGAAGAGCTAAAACCTTTCACACACATGAGTCGATTGTTCAATGTTCATAGGGTATGCTTTGGGAGGAGGATTAATCTAAGATGACTTCTGAGCCGAAACTGTAGCAATGATTTGTAGAACTTGAGGGTTGTTGATTTTAAAATTCTAAGTCTCACAGAAGTTCCACCACACTATTAATCCAAAGGTTGAGTCTCGTCTCATTTTCACCTTCAGCTCATGATCTTGGTATGTAACCCAATCTCATTTCACTTCATGGCATTTCTTTTTGATGCTCAGGGACGAGCATGGTTTAAGTATAGGGGGATGATGAATCTCGAATTCATCACTCTAAATCTCATTTATTATGCTCAAATCCCTCAAAATCAACAACATTTTTGCATCTATTCTACATAATTAGCATTCATGCATGTTTTCATAATAATTGCATTTTAGCACTAATTTCTGCACAAAATAAGAAGCCAAAAATCCCCGCCAAAATTGACCTGTAAATAGCCTAACTTCCCCGATTTTTAATTCATTCATGCCAACTCCGAATGACACAACATCACCTCCGCTGTGTACATTTCACTAATAAGAATAAATAAAAAAATACAAAAAATAACTAACCCAAATAAGTGGACCAAAAACCCAAACCCTAATTTCAGGATTTTCGGACTAAAGAACCTCATATCTTCCTCATCCAGTGTCCATTTTAATTCTACCCACTTTTGAACTAATGTACATTCAATTACCTTCAAAACAAGACCAAGTTCAAGTGAATCGGAGCTCATATGTGAAAGTTGGATTTTGGTCCTCTTTTGTACATTTTGTATTTTAGCGGTTTTTGACCTGATATTTTATGTACATATTTTATCAATTAATAAAAAATCCAAAAAAAATTAGATTAGTGTGTAATTGTTTATCGCTGATTTTATCATATTATCTTCAGATTTTTTATCCGATTTAAAAATGACATAAAAATTGCAAAATCCAAAAATCAAGATATTCTATGTACATGGGAATACCCCAAAAATTCACTTTGTGCATCTGATCGATTTTGGTTTTGATGTCTTCATGAAAGTTGTAGATCTCGTCAAGACGAGCAATTTTTGTGAAGAAATTTTTGTGATCCGAGTCATTTGCTATTTATTTTGGATTTTACAAAGTATTAAAATTCGGATTTTTGTGGTGCTGACACGTGGAAGCTCCTGGAGCCGCCACGTGTCAGCCATATTTCGAATTATTATTAATTCATTTTATTAAAAAAAGCTTCGCACGTGTGTTGCACGTGACTCCCAGGCACATGCTCCGCACGTGCCCCACCCTTCTCACATCCGTCGCCACGTGGCGCCACAGGAGCCGCCCGATCACGCTTGATCGGAAGGCGCCTGTGCGTCGTCTTCCTCCCCCTTTCCATAACGGGCGGCGACACCTTCACGATTTTCTCTGCCGCCCCTCCGATCTCCTCATCCCACAAATGTTGTCGATCTCCTCCACGAATCGCGCGCCGCCCCGCGATCCTCTATGATCTCCTCATCTCGTCAAATCCCCAATCAAGCTCCACCCCCAAATCCTTCCTCAAATCACGATCGAACCCAATCGGATCCTCCCTGATTCGTTTCCTTCTTCGGTCGCCCATGCCATGCTAGAAAACCAAATACCCCCGCCGTTGAGCCCTTCATCCGCCGTAAGTCCCCTTCTGGCCGTGACACCTAAGGTTCGGCGTGATACGAGGTCTTCTTGGCCTCGTTGCACCCTCCGCCCTCCGCAGCTGCTTTGCTCCGGCTTTCCCCTACCGTCTAACCCCTACTACTCCAGGTATGCTCCTTCCCCCTCTCCAATCTTCGACTTCTCGCTCTATGTCTCTCGATCATCATTTTCTTCATCGAACACCACCTCAACGATTGCCTACGCCTCCACCTCTCCTCTGACTCGCTCCATCTTCTCCGACGAGCCATCGACAACTGCCACTGACCCTCCATCAAACTCGCCACCGACAACGCTACTTTTGTTGTCTTCAACCTCCATCCAACACTGTCTTCTTCGGTCTTCTCCGACCATCACCTTCACCTTGGTCGTGCGACATCGACTTCATCAAACGCCTCAGGCAAAGATCCAGCTTCACCAGCCAACGTCAACGCCTTCTGCCACCTCCGGCCTTCCACCAGGAGCTCAGCTTCACTACCATCAGCACTGGGCGCCTCTCTCGAGCCTCAACTGTCGTGGTCAGGCGCTTCCTCCACCGCTTATCTCCTCCTAGCCGGTCGAGCACAGGTCCCGAGGCCCCCCACACGTGCGCCTCACATGCGTGGGGGAACGTCCGAGCTCAACCCCAAGGTCACGTACATTGCACGTGACGTGGGACATTTGCGAGAAGGCCCTCGGAGGATTCTTATATCGTACATCAATCCCTCCATTCCAAGGGCACGTGCGCACACTTGCCCCATAGAAAATTTACAGCAGTACACCCCTAGTTCACGGTAATTAAAATAGGCCCCCCTCTGTTCTTTTTATTTATTTATTTATTGCAGAAATATACCTGTATTCCCGTTTTATTTTGTACTTTTTCTTTGCATTATTTTATTTATCAAAAAATGACATTTTGTTCCTCAATTAATTCTCTACAGTTTGACATATTGTGGACATTTTTGTGAATGACAGTTAATTAATAATTAGTTGTTTTGCGGAAAATTGTGTATTTTGCCCAATTTGTGCTCTTAAATTTATATTTGATTAACCGATGCTCTAAAAATTCCTGAAAAATCATATGTTGTAGAATTAGTTGTGCTTGACATTGTGCCCAAAAAAATTGCATTTGCATGCATAATTTGTCTAAGAAAAATCATTTTTCATATTTCAGGGTTTAATTTTTAATAGGTATTGAAACTAGTATTTTTGAGGTTTAGGATTTTTCTGAGACCAATCACCTAGTGATAGATCTTAGATAATCTTGTTCTTTGAAAATAATTAGGTTTAATATTTATTATAATTAAATATTGGATTTTTTTGCATTTATAAATTAATAAAAAAATTTCATATTGCATCCAAAAATTCCAAAAAAATTACAGTGCATTTATTTCATTATAATTTGCATCTTCGCTAAGTTTCGTATTTTTCGGACATCGTTTGAACAGAATTTACATTTTAGTCCCTAAAATAGACCAAAATTGCATTTCACATCTTTTATTGTATTAAAAATTCCAAAAAAAGACTGCCTCAAAAACTATGCATGAATTTTTATAGACATAATTCTAGGTTGTTCCTTTGCCTCCTTGTGTTCGACTTTGGGACTTGCCCAAGTAAAATAAACATAAAACCACACGATTAACAATTGACGAAATAATTGTGGTTATTTTCTTGACCGATTCCGATTGCCGCCTACAATGAAAGGACATTATTTTTAAGCATGATCACAGATAAAAACATCTTAACAAGAAAATATCGGACTCGTTAGTGCACTGTTTACTATTTTTGCATTGTTTGATTTTTCGAAAATCCAAAAAACATTTAAAAATTCCATAAAAATTATCAAAAATAATATATAACATATAAAGATCAAAAATATTTTTATTACAATTTTCTGAGTGCTTTTGGCATATTAGAAAAATACAAAAAGATTGTATGTGAGTACTTTTGTTCCTTGTGTTTATTGCCTTTATTCCAAAATTAAAAATTAGTAAAAAGTAAAAAGCACTAAAAATATTTTGTTTCCTGAAATCACACTACTTAGCTTTTATTTGTGCTCCTTGTATTCAACCCTGATCACTATAGTAGGTAAATAAAAGTAGCGAAGCTGCTTACATTGGATTGTTTTATCTTTGACTGGATTGATTTTCTCGTTGATTCGCTTGATTTATTTGGGTCACAATGACATTCTTTATTTGATACTTAACCCGACTCGATTGGGCAATCATCAAAATGGTGTCGTTCCCGTGGAGCACGACTTAGTAGTTTGATTTCAATTTTACCTATTTTTATTTCTATTTATTATAATTCTTTTCTAACATATTATGTTTGCTTTTTGTGCGAGGGGGATTCGCCCGAGGGACGATTCGGTTCACTTTGGAGTGACCAAGCACAGGAGGAGCAGAGGACTGTAGGAGTAGTTATTTTAAGATTTATTTTAGCAAAAATTCTTGTAATAACTTTGAACTTTTGGACTCTTTGGACATCTGTGAGACATTTATTTGGGGTCTGTTTCATCGAGTGTCGATGCACTGGGGGACCTCACCGTATTTTCACTGAATTTTCCATTTATTTTCTATTTGATTCCTGAGGATTTGGCCCCTAGATATAGGATTTTTATTTTCTTGAGCTCGGTAATTAGCTAAGGTCCAAACACCCTAATAGACTATATGTTCCTATAACCCTAATAGACTATCTATTCCTATAGAATATATATGGACTTAGCCAAATGAAAGAAAAAGTTAACTCAATTAGTTAAGAAACCATGTGTCATAAGAAGTCGTATACAACGTAAGCAAGGCCTGTTGTAACGGGCACTGAGTGACATCCAACACCGGACTCAGGTCTCTTTTCTGATTAGTTAACTACCAACTCTTCTCGTTAATAGAAGTTGCTCATCTTAGGGACAATTTCCTCGCGCATCATATAGATTAGTTTTATTTCTGTCTTTAAATTTATGTGAAGATCACCGTGCATGTAGAGTGCTGGAGCAAGGTACGTATTTCTATCTCTGCATGCATCATAGTGTTTGATCGCACATCAACTTTTATGTCTTCCTCCCCTAGTTTTCTTGGACTTAAATAAAAAGAAAATTGAAAAATTCATTAGATGTTGCTTTATTCAGGAAAATACCTAAAAAGGGATAACCAATAAAATCTGAGACCGCTAAAGAAAACTAAAACATACTTCACTAAAAATCTTTGTTTCAGGGAGAGTAAACCCCTCAATATCTGATTTATCTATAGAGAGTTGAGTGAACTGCACACTAGGATAGAGCCACGCCCGGACTCTCTTTAGACTACCGATTCTAATGATTAGCTATTCTCTAGTGAGGATTTTCCCAGGTAGACGATAAATGGTCCGGACTTCCTTAGAATATTGGGTGAAATTGGGTAGCCCGTAAACGGTCTGTATCCCATACTGGCTGGAAATAGACTAGTTGTAATGATTCTAGCTAGTCTTGGGAGAATCGGGCTCCTAGCAGATCTCTTAATCGCTCCGAAAGATTAGATTATTACCTAAATAAAATTTGACAAGATAAATGACTAAGATTTCACGGCCATCATATTACGTTGCATAGGTAAATTGGGGGTTTTATTTCTCATCTTGCTTGCGTCCCAGATCTACTCTTCATAAATCCCCACATCACGATGATGGGAAGGAGGTCTCTTAGGTTGCCTCAGGCAGCATCGCTTTCTAGCACTCCTCCCCATTCATCTAGGGCGGCTTTAGAGAGCTTAGACCCATTCTTTGAACCCAAAATCACATCCACCCTGTTCCCCCTTGACCATCCTTCTTCCACTCTTGAGATACATCCATACATGCTAATGTAGCTATTTGTTCACTTGACATCACTCGAGCTAGGGTCTTTTTCCTTTGTAGAGACCAAAGAGATGGCCGGTAACGAAAAAATTGATGAGCAGCTGCAGACATCATCATTTATACTAGATCAGATCGACATCAACAACAAATTGCTAGCTTCCCTAAAAACCGTGCAATGACGAATTTGGGACCACGGAATGTTCATGGTAGAGGTGAGAAGAGAGCTCACGCAGATGAGAGATGGATAAGAGGAGCCACAGAGAGTAGCAGTCGATGGAGAGATACCTAGAGTCGAGGGAACAGATAGACACCAGGATGCAGGGGCGGAACTAGTATATATTATGGAGGGGCCATGGCCCCTCCATGATTATCACACGTCATTTGTACAATGTGTTAAGTTTTTAATACGGCCCCTCCTTAGTTGTATTATAATAAATGTTGTTAGAGAAAAATTGTAGAATCATTATATGGTCAAGTGGTAGCGTAGCTTGGCTATTATTTAGGAGACCAGGGTTCGAATCTTATCTCCATTAATTTTACTTTCTTTATATAGTTTATCCAATCACATCCAAAGTATCAAAATAATTTGATATAAAATTGTATTCAAGTTTATTTATCTCTCCCATTGTTTTTATTACTCATTGTAAATAAAATAAATTTTATTATTTCCTTTTAACCATGAAGTTTTTTGTTTCAAAATTTCACTTGATAATTTAACCTTTTTAGAATGGATTTAGAGAGGTTTAAATTATTATATTTATGCAATTTTAAAAATAGCCACTGAAAATACAAATCTATTTAATAATAGATTTAAATTCTACATTTATCAAGAATAAAAGAGGTTCATTTTAAAAATGTTAATTCTATTTAAAAATATCATTTGAAAATACATAGATTTTTCCATTTTTGAGCATTCATAATAGTTGTATACTCGGCCCCTCCTTGATGAAATTCCTGGTTCCGCCCCTGCTAGGATGAGCCACAGGAACCAGCCAGACCAGTCTGGACTATGAGGCAGTTGCACAGTCCTAGTGCAACCCTCACCCATAGATGGATCCAGCTGCCTGAGATCCTTGGCAACTTTGAGCTCCGCCCCCAGACCATTCAGTTACTGTCCAAGTTCCATGGGATAGTCGTCGAGGAGCCTCATCTCCATCTACATGAGTTCAAGATGATCTACAGCACTGATGAGTCCGAAAATGACTTGTTAAAAAGATGTTTTTTTATCGTCGTGCGTGAAAATGATTTGTCGTGCGTTGTAGGCGGCTATCGGAATCGGTCAAGAAAATAACCACAAATAATTTATTCAATTCTCAATCTCGTGGTTTTATATTTATTTTACTTGGGCAAGTCCCAAGGTCGAACACAAGGAGGCAAAAGGAATAACCTAGAACTATGTTTATCAAAATTTATATGCGGTTTTCGAAGCGATTTTTTTGGAAATTTTAATGCAATAAAGGATGCAATATGCAATATTGGCCTATTTTAGGGACTAAAATATCAATTACGTTGAAATGATGTCCAAAAAATATGAAACTTGGCCACTATGTAAAATATGATGAAATAAATGCACTGTAATTTTTTTGAAACTTTTGAATGCAATATGAATTTTTTATGAATTTTTTAATGCAAAGAGGATGAATTTCAATATTTAATTATGATAAATACTAAACCTACTTATTTTTCAAGGATCAAAATTATCTAAGATCTATCACTAGGTGATTGATCTCAGAAAAATCCTAAACCTTGAAAATGTAAGATCTAATAGTTATTAAAAATCAAATACTGAAATATACAAAATGATTTTTACAGGGCAAATTATGCATGCATATGCAAATCTTTTTGGGCACAATGTCAAGCACAATAATTCTACAATATATGATTTTTCGGGAATTTTTAGAGCAACGGTAATCAAATACAAATTTAATAGCACAAACTGGGCAAAATACGTAATTTTCCACAAAATAATTAATTACTAATTAACCATTAATCACAACAATATCCACAATATGTCAAAATGTAGAAAATTGCATGAGGAACACAGTGCTATTTTTGGATAAATAAAATGATAGAGAAGAGGTTCAAAATAGAGGGGGAAGACAGTGGTATAAATGCAATAAATAATACAATAAATAAAATGCAGAAGGGGGCCTAAGATTAATTACTTGAACCCTTGGGGGTTCTACTGCAAAATTCCCAGAGGGTCACGTGCTGAGCACGTGACCTCTAGCTGGCGAGGGCTTTGGCGCAAATAGGACGAATTACCGGGGACCTCTTGCAATATGCCCCTTTGGTCACGTGTGGACCACGTGGAGGTGCAGGCTCGGGCAAGAGGCTTGGGACGAGCCTCCACGTGTCTCTCTCTGCTCGCCTTGGCCGCCTGAGGCTCCTGGTGCGGACGGTGGCTCGGAGATGGGCTCGGATGCTAATCAGGGTCGTTGATGAAAATGATCCAACGCTCTAGATTTCTTTAATCTTGGACGGTCCGATCTTGAGCCTTATTGTGATCAGACGGCTGCAGATGGCCGACACACGGCCGACCGATGTCGGTGGAGGGGCGGAGTCCGGCAAGCTTTAGAGGTGGAGAAGAGGCCGATGGTCGATGGTCGTGGTGTCGGCGGGGAGGCTCGTTCGGTCGGTGATGAAGGTGATGAGGCGATGACGACGATGGAGATCGGAGGAGGGCTTGTAGCAGAGATCGATGGCTCGATGGAGAAGACGAAGGTGGGGGCGTTGCTAGGCGGAGTTGATGACGATGATCAAGAGAAAGAGGAAGATCGAAGATGGAGATGGAGATGAGGCGAAGAGGGTAAAAGGGAGATACCTGAGGTGGTATTGGCTCAACGGTAAACACACTGGAGCGGATCAGCTGCTCGAGGCGGAGCTACAACGAGGTGGAGGGAACCTCGGATCACGCCGGCTGGAGGGTAGGTCGGTTGTCACGCCCGAGGGAAGGCTCCTGCTGATGAATCGACGGATGAGTTGAAGGTCGGGCGGTGACGGTGGTTTTATAGGATGAGGGGATGGTCGCCGGAGAAGGAAGGTCGGTGGAGGGCTATTTGACGAGGGATTTGGGGAAGGCGAGATCGAGAAGGATCTGGGGTGACGAGATGCGGCGGCGGCGAGATCTGATTGGCAGAGATTTCAGGGGTAGACGATGGTGGTGCGAGATTTGGGGGCAGCGGCGTCACCCGAAGAGGAAAGGAGGAAGAAGACGGCCTACTGGCGTCGTCCCATCGGTCGAGATCGAACGACCCTGGTAGTGCCACGTGGTGGCAAGAGGGCGTGAGGAGGGGGGCACGTGCCTGGCCCGTGCATGGGGGCGTGTGCTACGCACGTGCGTCGACTTTTATTATTTTTTATAATTTTTATTTATTTATTATTGTTTTTATAAAAATCGAGTAAATAAATATGCGAAAATAGCTGACATGTGGCGGCACCAGGTGCGGCCACGTGTTAGCACCAGAAAATTTCGAAATAAAATACTTTGTAAAATGCAAAAGAAATAGTAAACGACCTCGGATCGAAAACATTTCTTCACAAAAATTTCTCGTCTCGATGAGATCTAAAACTTTCATGAAGACATTAAAACCAAAATTGATCATTTGCACAAAGTAACATTTTTGGGGTATTCCATGTACATAGAATACCGTGATTTTTGGGTTAATCTTTATGTCATTTTTAAATCAGATAAAAGTCTGGAAAAATATGGTGAAATCAAAGTTAAACAATTACATATTAATCTAATTTTTTTGGATTTTTTATCAATTGATAAAATATGTACATAAAATATCAGGTCGAAAACCGCTAAAATACACAATGTACAAAAGAGGCCCAAAACTCAATTTTCACATATGATCTCCGATTCACTTGAACTTGGTCTTGTTTTGAAGGTAATTGAATGTACATTAGTTCAAAAGTGAGTAGGATTAACACGAACACAGTATGAGGAAGATATGAGGTTTTTAGTCCGGAGATCTTGAAACTTGGGTTTGGGTTTTGGTCCATTTATTTGCGTAAGTTATTTTTTTTGTATTTTTCATTTATTCTTCTTAGTGATATGTACACAGTGGAGGTGGTTTTGGGTTATTCTAAGTTATCATGAATGAGTTAAAAATCGGGGAAGTTAGGCTATTTATAGGTCAATTTTTTGGCTTGGATTTTTGGCTTCTCATTTTGTGCAGAAATTAGTGCTAAAATGTAATTCTTTTGAAAACATGTATGAATGCTAATTATGCATAATAGATGCAGAAATGCTGTTTATTTTGAGGGATTTGAGCTTAATAAATGAGATTTAGTGTGATGAATTCGAGATTCATCATCCCCCTATACTTAAACCATGCTCATCCCTGAGAATCAAAAAGAAATGCCATGAAGTGAAATGAGATTGGGTTTTATACCAAGACCATGAGTTGAATGTGAAAATGAATCTAGACTCAACCTTTGGATTATTAGTGCGGCAGAACTTCTGTGAGACTTAGAATTTAAAATCAATAGCCCTCAAGTTCTACACATCATTGCTACAGTTTTGGCTCAGAAGTCATCTTAGATCTATCCTCTTCCCAAAGCATACCCTATGAACATTGAACAATCGACTCATGTGTTGTGAAAGGTTTTAGATCTTCCCACCCAGAATGTCGGACTACCGCGCAAACCTCCTCTCAAGTAACTCGTCCTCGAGGATCCAGGTATTTCCTTCTAAGGTCTGTCGCGCTGTGTTCACAATCAAATTGGGGGAGAAGTTAGAAGAAGAAGAAAAGAACTGGAGGGTGTGGCCAGTGTAGTCACCTCTCCTTGTGAAGTTGGCCAGTGTAGCCGAGTCTCCACCAAGATCTGCAGGTTTTCTTTGAAGCTTGGACCTTTTTGGTCGGATATTTATTTGGTAGAATGCTTTTTTGTATTTGGAATTTTTGGTGGTTCTTCTTGGATCTTGTTGTGCCCCTGCAGATATAGAATCTTTTTGGTTCCGTACATTTTTTGGGGTCTTAGAAAAAATTGTGCCCAGTCGTCCATCCCTTTTCTGAAGCTTTATTTCAACCCGTACTCCGATCTTTAGATTTCCAGGCTACCAGAAAAGAAACTCACACAGTCTTCCAACATCCCGTCTGAGTTGAGCTAAGTGCATAGTGCGAGAGTACAAATTAATTCCTTATTCCAGAGTTGTACCCAGAATGAAGAGACTAGGTTAGACACTAAGAGTCAAGCGTTGCACATTGTTATGTGGAACTTAAAGAATTAAGTCAAAGACCTAAAGCTTCTAAAATCCTATTTCTCGGTGAAGTTCCTCTGAAAATTAGGTGGATTAAGGTCAAGTCCAGACCACTCTCAGTTTTGACTCATAATTTGGTTCAGAACCCGATGACTTTTCACAAATGCAAATGAATGCGATGCTAGATGAAGTGCAGGTGTGTGAATTGCAGACACATTTTTTCTTTTGATATTTTTTTATGCAAGGGATTTTTTTATGCATAAATGAATAAGAAGCCATTTTTTTTCAAAAATTTTG
The DNA here is from genome assembly GCA_037367405.1 of Ottelia alismoides. NCBI lineage: Eukaryota > Viridiplantae > Streptophyta > Magnoliopsida > Alismatales > Hydrocharitaceae > Ottelia > Ottelia alismoides. The sequence goes on along the minus strand of JAZKJV010004291.1, from coordinate 44,957 downwards.
GGCACAGTCAGTGTTAGTAGCAAAACTCTTTTTATTTTTCTTTTGTTTTGTTGTTGTTGTTTTTTTTAATTAATTACCTACCCTGTAAATACATATAGACTTATGCGAAAGTACGAGGTATGGCTAAAATATATACATAGTATATATGCAGACCCCCCTATACTTAGCGAGTGATGTGTCCTCAGAGCACAAGAAGCGTAAAGAAGACATGGCTCGGGCTAAGCATAAAGAGTAAAATTTTGATATACAATGGTCCGCCCCCCTATACTTAGACTGAGAACAGTCTAAGTATAGAAGAAGAGCGCACAAGATGCGGTCAGGATATGTAAATGAGGAGAGTATATACAGATGGGCATTGCTTCCCCCTATACTTAGGCTCTGGTCAGCCTAAGTATAGGAGAAGGGTGGAAATGGAGTACTCGAGAGATAGGAGAAGAATGGTATATACAGATGGCATCGATCCCCCCTATACTTAGGACTTGGCCTAAGTATAGGAAGAAGCTGTACAAGAAGACTGATGTGGTCGGGAGGGAGAGTGGGATTGATCTGATAGATCTTCAATGTCCTCGCTCTGCGTGAAGTAGATGACCTCAACTTGAACTGTTTGCTCTTTGGGTGATTCTATATATGTCTTCAGCAATTGTCCATTCATTGAGAAAGGTTGTGCATCATCTTTGAGTTCGGTAATATCCACACTTCCATTGGTATGCACATCGATGACAACATAGGCACCCATCCATTTCGATTTCAGTTTCCCATGAAAAATCTTCAACCGAGCATTAAACAACCACACTTTCTGCCCAGGGACAAAGGTTTTATCTCGAATGTGTCTATCATACCATCTCTTGACCTTATCCTTATAGATCACACTGTTGTCATATGCTCGGTTTTCGGATTTCAATTATCTCATTCAAGTTTAAGTCTCGACATAATTTCCCAAGGTGACAACTCCAATTCAACTTTTTGATCGCCCATTCAGATTTGTGAATCGATTCTGCAAGTAGATGGCATGGCTTGCCATAGATCATCCTAAAAGGTGAAGTACCGAGTGGAGTCTTATAGGTTGTCCTATAGGCCCACAGAACCTTGTTCAACAGTTTCGACCAGTTCTTCCTATCTGGACGAACCAATTTCTGAAGAATACCCTTCACCTCTCTATTAGAAACCTCTGCCACGCCATTAGATTGTGGATGATATGGGTTGGATATTCTACGCTCAAATTTATACTCTTTAGCCGAAGATCTCATTTCCTTATTCAGGAAGTGGCTACCTCCATCAGAAATCAAAGCTTTTGGTATTCCGAACCTTGCAATGATATTATCCTTTATGAACTTACAGATGGTTTTGCTATCTGCGGTTCGGGTTGGAATAGCCTCTACCCATCTAGATAAATAATCAACCTCTAACAAGATGTACTCAAATCCATTGCTATTGGGAAAGGGACCCATAAAATCAATCCCCCATGCATCGAAAAGATCACAGAAAATCATTGGTTGCATGGGCATTTCATCTCTATAACCAACAGTCCCCCCATCCTTTGGCAAATTGGGCAAGATCGTACAAATTCATTAGCATCTGTAAATAAGGTCTGCAAGTAAAATCCACATTAGAGTACCTTGTGCGCGGTTCTCTTCCCCGAATAGTGTCCTCCAGCCTCGAGAGAATGACAATGTGTGAGGACACTCTGGTATTCCTCCTGAGGAATACATCTTCGCCAGACACAATCCGCTCCTTCATAGAAAAGGAAAGGATCATCCCAATGGTATTTTCTCGAATCCGACTTCAGTTGATCAATTATTCTCTTGGTCCAACCAGAAGGAACCTTCTTGGAGACAAGATCGTTCACGATGTTGGAATACCATGGGGTTGAACTAATAATACAAACAGATTCGTCTGGGAAAGTCTCCGTAATAGGTCCAGTGTCAGGGTAATCATTTCGCTCCATTCGGGAAAGGTGGTCAGCAACAACATTCTTTATTCCAGGTTTATGTTTGATCTCCAAATTAAATTCCTGGATTAACAAGATCCACCTCAAAAGTCGTGCCTTGGCATCTTTTTTATCCATGAGGTATCTAATTGTCGTATGATCAGTGAAAATTATCACCTTGGAGCCTAATATGTATGATCTGAATTTTTCAAGGGCCCAAACAACCGCGTACATTTCCTTTTCAGTCACTGTATAATTTCTCTTTGCAGGATCCAATACTTTGCTCGCGTAGTGAATCGCATAAGGGATTCCATCCCGTCTTTGTCCAAGCACAACTCCAATAGCAAAATCCAATGCATCAATCATGATCTCAAAGGAAAGAGACCAGTCGGGAGCTTGTAATATTGGCGATTCACATATTTTCTTTTTGAGGAGCTCGAAGGCCTCAAGACATTTGTGATTTACAATAAACTTGGAGTCTTTTCCTAAGAGCTCAGTCAGTGAGTGGGCAATCTTTGAAAAATCAGGGATAAACCTTCGATAAAATCCAACATGCCCTAGAAAAGACCTCACTGACGTGACGTCGGTTGGTGGCTCAAAATTCTTGATCACATCCACCTTAGCAGGGTCGACCTCCATTTCCTTTTTGGAGATGACATGCCCCAACACAATACCCTCAGTCACCATAAATTGACTCTTCTCCCAGGAGAGTACCAAATTAACCTCCCTGCATCTCTTGAGGACTCGGTCCAAGTGCGCTAAACATGTATCAAATGAATCACCATGAACCGAGAAGTCATCCATGAAGACTTTCAGGAAATCACCCACCATTTCAGCAAATACAACAATCATGCATCGCTGAAATGTGCCTGGGGCATTACAATGCCTGAATGGCATGTGCTTGAATGCGTAGGTACCGAAGGGACATGTAAATGTGGTTTTTTCCTGATCCTCGAGAGCGATAGCTACTTGATTGTAGCCAGAGTACCTATCAAGAAAACAGAAGAATGCTTTCCCTACAAGTCTCTCCAAGATTTAATCTATAAATGGCAGTGGAAAGTATTCTTTCTTCGTTGCGGCATTCAGGCGCCTGTAATCGACACAGACGCGCCATGACGTGGGCACTTAGGTCGCGATTCTACCCCCTCTTCGTTGATGACCATATGGATTCCCGACTTCTTCGGGACGACGTGAATGGGGGCCACCCACATGGAGTCAGAGATGGGGTATATAAAATCTGCTTTGCACCATTTCTCTATCTCTTTCTTAACTACTTTCCGAAGATTGGGGTTTAATCTTCTCTGAAATTCATGGGAAGGCCTTGAGTTATCCTTAACATAAATTTGGTATGAGCGGAGAGCGGGGTTGATTCCTACGAGATCCGACACAGTCCAACCGATGGCTTTTTGATTTCGCTCAAGGACTTCTAGTAGTCTAGATTCTTGGTGCATGGCTAATGATGAGCTAATTATCACAGGGAATTTATCTTTAGGTCCATTAAGAAATGCATATTTTAGTGTGGGAGGGAGAGGTTTCAGCTCTGGAAAATCTAAATCATCAATCAAGTCTGGCTGAATGTCTTTTAAATCTGGCTCTGTGCTGGTTGGCGATGAATCATTATGTAATGTGCTAGCTAATCCTGAAGGAATGTGAGTCGGATTGCAAAAGTAGTGTGGTAATTCGACCAAAGCCGCGTCTGACTCGTCATCGATATTTCTTGATTTTCCCAAAGAAGAAGGGAATGAAAAATCCGAAAGGATTTCTGTGTCATCAAGGTTATAAGTATTCGTGGGTCTAGGTTTGTCTGGCAACAGCTAGCATACTGCATGGTGCATTGTTTCTTCTTATATTGTGGTGTTATCAATCTGAAGATCTGGCAGTTGGTCCCATGGCCCAGTAGTGCTATGAGATTACACTCGGATGTTTCGGTATCTTCAGTGGTGGATTCAGAATCTGGTCTTTGCCACTTTGTTTGTTTCATCTCCAGATCTACTTCTCCATCTGGAGAGCGGAATTTCATCATTCCGGTGTCGTAATCGAATACAGCTTTGGCTGTTCCTAAGAATGGTCTTCCAAGAATGATTTGCGATTCCTTCCAATGGTTCGGGGTCTCCATATCAAGGACAGTGAAGTCCACCTTGTATTATATACCCTCGACTATGATAATAACATTTTTCACTTCTCCCTTAGGTCTTTTAGTGGATTTATTAGCAAATTGGAGTAAAGATAATGATTTTTGAAGAGGACCTAACTCCAATCTCTAATATAAGGCTAAGGGAAGAAGACTGATGGAAGAACCATTGTCGAGAAGTGTGTGCGCGAATGCAATGCCGCCAATGCGACTCTCCACATAATGAGCACCCATATCCTTTTTCTTTCTTGGTAAATGCTGGCTTTTGACACATTTAGTAGTGGCCACTGTCAGGATATGAGTCTCCACAAACTGATTTGTTTTCTTTGTACGAGTCCTAGTGGGAGTGCATTTCATTTTCAAGTACTTCTGAAATGCTGGATTACTTGCCACAGTTTTATCAAAGGGTACTTTGGCTGTGATATTCTGCTGGAAGAACTTTTCTATCACTGGGTCATTCTGAATGTTTTTCTTTTGTTTTCCTTTCTTAAAAGCATGAGGGAAAGGAATGGAAGCATTTGAGACAGGAGAAAGAGAGCCAGAATAATAAATAATAGCATCTTTATTAGATTTGGAGTTCTTATTACAATCGTGAGTTTTCTAATAATAATTATGTTGTTGAAATGGTTACAAAGGTATTTTTGCAGCAACTAGAGGTTCAAGCTCCTCCGTAGACTCCATAGATGCTTTTCCCTTATCTAGTGCTGGGATCTTCATGTGTCCTTCTTCTTCATCCTCAGAAGCATCCTCCGGTTGATCTTCCGAGTCTTCATGGTCCAATTCCTTAGCCCGGTCAGGTACGACCACGGACTTTCCGCTCCTGAGTGACATGGCATTGATATTGTCAAACGAAAGGATCTCATGTTCAGATGTGGAAAAATCTGAATAGTATACCTGGCCATTATGTTGAGATGATTGAGTTTTGTTCAAGCTATTAGGGTTAGCTTGAACTTGAGTGGGAATGGTTGTGGTTGGGGTTGTCTGTTCATCCTTCCAACGGGATAAACGATTAACATCTACCCGTAGATCGTACAGCTCATTTCGGAAGCTGCGAATTTCCTCCAACATTTGTCTCTTGATATCTACCGGTTCTTCTGGAGGATTGGATGATTGAGATGCTTGATTTGATGCTTGATATTGCTGACGATGTTTCTAAGGTGGGTTCTGACGGTTGTATGACTGCTGCGGCCTCGAGTGATGGAATGTTGCATTGTCCTGCATGTGCTGTGGAGCTGTAGGAAATGCGGCATTATAGAAGCTGGGCAGACGCTGATATTGCTGACAGTCCCCCATATTTCCCTATCGGACATTGTCCTGTGTGTACCAAATGCCGTTTATCTCGAATGTCAGAGGAGGGGCTTCTTCGACTATCTCGGCTGGTGGAGGTGACTGCTGGGAAGGTTGGGTACAGGATTGGTCCTGAGCCCACGGTTGCTGTTGTACTGATCCTAGCTGCTCCTGGACATGATGCACATGATAGACCGGGGCTGTAGGAGCAGTGGGTATCCCTATCTTGGATACCTTCTCAGTTACTCCTCCATTTGCTTTAGAAACTGGGAGATCATGTTGTTAATGTCGTTCATCCTCTTATGAATTTGATCCACAACTGTTAATTTATCAGCGATGATGTTCATGTTGGGAACCAAATCTTCTGCTATTTCTGCGACAGTTTGCTTCCCTCCTTTGGCTTGAAAGGTGTTCAGGGAATCAGTGTAAGCTCTATTGGCGATTTGTGACCGGCTAGTCTCCGTCATCTGCTCCAGTATTTTCCAGACGATTTCAGCTCCTCGGGATGTGTAATTGCCTCCACAGGCAGTGCTGACTAAACCTTGAGTCTCATAGTTAAGGCCAGAATAGAGTGACTGAACCAAGATGTTATTATCTAGGTCATGGTAGGGGCATTTCTGCAGCAGATCTTTGAATCTATCCCATGCATCACAAAGTGGTTCATTCGACATCTGAGAGAAACTAGTGATGCGAGTCCGTATTTGATTGGTTCGACTCAAAGGGTAGAATTTCTTCAAGAATAGATTTTTGAACCTATCATAAGTAGTCACTGTCACTCCTAAGTTTTTCACCCAGTAATCTGCCTTACCTTTCAAGGCGAAAGGTAGTGTAGTGAGACGAATGTAGTCCTGGCTGACTTGTGGGTGCCTCTGATTAGAACATACTAGCTCCAAATAACGCAAAAATTCATATGGTTCTTCATTTACATTACCATGAAATTGTGGTAATTGACACAGGAAGTGTGTCTTCAGTTCATGGTGAACCTCTGGCTGAGGTGGCTGCAAGTAATTCCTAACTCTGTATTGCCCAGGATTGTATGCAGCTTCCATTGGTGGTTCTCCCCCAGCATTCAACTGTTCTAACTGCTCTCTCAGTAAAAGTTGATGTTGCTCAAATGCAGCTAGTCTTGCGAAAATCACCTGCATTGGGTCTTCATTGGGTTGATCTTCATGATCTCTCTTGGATGACATCTTGGGAGGCATCTTTTTCTTCTTCTTTTTTTCACCTTCAGATTGTGAAAAATCGGAGTCAATAGTCTTGAAAGAATCAGAATCATAGTCATTGAGGTGAGAGTCTTCCTCGATGTGATCAGGAGATAGAGAAACAATATGGGTTTGTCCTCCTTCCAGGAAGATGAAAGAATCATAAGAGGAGGATTCTCGGGAGAGGTGTCCCAGAACCCAAGGTGTTCCTGAGTAAGAGTGCCTCCGAACCTTTGAGAATGGAAAGTTTGTGGTGGTCAGAGAAGGGTTCGCAGAGTCCGAACAAAAGTGACCACAATCTTCCGTTCTTGATTTCAAAAGATTAACAAGAGGTGTGTGGTTCATGATCTAGGGACAAGTGTTTGGTATTCAATGATCAATTAAGTTCTATGCACAAATCAAACACAATTCAAAGTTTTATTTCACCAACTCACTCATTGAAGGCCGTAAGAGTTCGGCTAGTTATCTTGTTGATTTTTAATTGGTGAGAATTCAAATCTTGCAAACCGTTTAACGAGTTGTTGGGTGCTGAAATTTTCTTAAAGACTGTCCTGAGTTCGTACGACTAGTTGCATCTACTTTCAGCCAGTATAGGTGTAAGTACGGACCGTAAAACGGCTACCCGTGTTACTTAAGGACGGAGCCTTATGCAGTGTCCTTTAAACCACCCACTCTGATAAGGAAGTCCGGACTGTTTACCGGCTACCCGTATTCCTCACTGAGAAGTAGCTAATCGTTTTTAAAATTAGTAGTCTATATGAAAATCTTAGCTTGACTCTATCCTAGTGTGCGTCTCTCTTCTCGCTGTAAGATAAAGACAAACAATGTCGGGGTTGCTCTCCCGCAAGAATTCTTGATTTTATGGGTTCTTAAAATTGGTTATATTTAGCAGTTCCAATTTTAAATAGGTGATCACCGAAGAGTTTAAATGAGCACAAATATACGTCTATCGTCCAGTCCTAATTTCCTTTAGAGTTATGTGATAAAACAAGAGGGAGGAGTTCGGGAAAAACCGATGCACGCGTAAATCTATGATGTATGCTCAGTTGGAAGACTTACAGTGAATCCTCGCAATCTTCATGTGGGATGCTAGACAGAAATTGAAATATTATTCTAAATGAATGAAAGCCGATTAAAAACCGCACCTAAGCAGAAAGTTCTATTAGCGGGGAAGAAATGAGTTAAATTTTGGCTAAATTGAACGATCTAGGTGCGTCTCAATTAATAATGCAGTATGGCTTAATCCTACGAGCACAGTCAAGAATTAAAATGCTCTGAGAGCCATATGTGAAAGTCTATTCTAATCGCCACTCAAGTTGGGCCCCACCCTCACCGGAGAGTGAAACAGGCCAAGACACACCACAGAAAAAGTTAGAGGTATTGTTACACACGCGAGAGTCCAAATGGACACCGCTGTAAATAAGCAATTAATTACAGAAATTTAAAAATTGCAGGAATTAAAAACCTAGACTCTGCGTTCTCTCACGACTCGACTCGATCTTAAATTAGTTGCAGATTTTTAGGAGGTCGGTGAAGATGCTTCGATTTCTTTAAAAACCGCTCCACGTATGCCATGTACCTCGCAAGAAAAATAAGAGAGATAATGTAAGAGAGTGACTCAAAAATAATAAAATAGACAAGAAAAATAAATGCAGGAAAATAATTGGAATTTACAATGAACAATTCGGGGGTCAAACTATCCGAATGCGGAAAACCGAATGAAATTTTTAAGACAAAAATCTAAGCCATTTGCCTCTCCGGCAACGGCGCCATCTGATGAGTCCAAAAATGCACTTGTTAAAAAGGTGTTTTTTTATCGTTTTGCGTGGAAATGATTTGTCGTGTGTTTTAGCCGGCAATCGGAATCGGTCAAGAAAATAACCAAAAATAATTTATTCAATTCTCAATCTCGTGGTTTTATATTTATTTTACTTGAGCAAGTCCCAAGGTCGAACACAAGGAGGCAAAGGAACAATCTAGAATTATATCTATCAAAATTTATGCGCGGTTTCGAAGCGGTTTTTTTTTTTATTTTTAATGCAATAAAGGATGAAATATGCAATATTAGCCTATTTTAGGGACTAAAATGTCAATTACGTTCAAATGATGTCAAAAAATATGAAACTTGACCACTATGTAAAATATGATGAAATGTATGCACTGTAATTTTTTTTGGAATTTTTGGATGCAATGAGTTTTTTTATGAATTTTTTAATGCAAAGAGGATGAATTTCAATATTTAATTATGATAAACACTAAACCTACTTATTTTCAAGGATCAAAATTATCTAAGATCTATCACTAGGTGATTGATCTCAGAAAAATCCTAAATCTTAAAAATGTAAGATCTAATACTTATTAAAAATCAAATACTAAAATATGCAAACTGATTTTTACAGGGAAAATTATGCATGAAAATGCAAATCTTTTTGGGCATAATGTCAAGCATAAATAATTCTACAAATATGTGATTTTTCGGGATTTTTTATGGCAATGGTAATCAAATACAAATTTAATAGCACAAACTGGGCAAAATACATAATTTTCCACAAATAATTAGTTATTAATTAGAGTCGTTGAGGTAGTTTCAGTAGAAGGCAAGAAGTCGATTCCTATCCCTATTTTCGGTCTCACCTTCCTTGCCGTAGGCACCAATAGCAAGAAGGTCTGACTCCATACTACTAATATATGTCGAAATGTAGAGAATTGCATGAGGAACGCAGTGCTATTTTTGGATAAATAAATTGATGTAGAGAAGAGGTTCAAAATAGAGGGGGAAGACAGGGGTATAAATGCACTAAATAATACAATAAATAAAATGCAGAAGGGGACCTAAGATTAATTACCTGAACCCTTCGAGGTTCTACTGCAAAATTCCCAGAGGGTCATGTGCGGAGCACGTGACCTCTGACTGGAGAGGGCTTTAGCGTAAATAGGAAGAATGACTGGGGACCTCTTGCAATATGCCCCTTTTGTCACGTATGGACCACGTGGAGGTGCAGGCTCGGGCAAGAGGCTTGGGACGAGCCTCCACGTGTCGCTCTCTGCTCGCCTTGGCCGCCCGAGGCTCCTGGTGCGGACGGTGGCTCGGAGATGGCCTCGGATGCTGATCAAGGCCATTGTTGAAAATGATCCAACGCTCTAGATTTCTTTAGACTTGGATGGTCTGATCTTGAGCCCCATTGTGATCGGACGGCTGCAGATGTCCAACACACGGTCGGTGGACGTCGGTGGAGGGGCGGAGTCCAGCGAGCTTTGGAGGTGGAGAAGAGGTCGATGGTCGTTGGTCGTGGTGTCGGCGGGGAGGCTCGTTCGGTCGGTCACGAAGGTGATGACCGTGCTAGAGGCGATGGCGGCGATGGAGATCGGAGGAGAGCTTGCGGCAGAGATCGATGGCTCGACGGAGAAGACGAAGGTGGGGGCGTTGCTAGGCGGAGTTGATGACGATGATAGAGAGAAATAGGAAGATCGAAGATGAAGATGGAGATGAGATGAAGAGGGTGAGAGGGGAGATACCTGAGGTGGTGTTGGCTCAACGGTGAACACACCGAAGCGGAGCAGCTGCTCGAGGCGGAGCTGCGATGAGGTGGAGGGCACCTCGGATCATGCCGGCTGGAGGGTAGGTCGGTTGTCACGCCCGAGGGAAGGCTCCTGCAGATCAATAGGCAGATGAGTTGAAGGTAGGGCGGTGGCGGGGGTTTTATAGGATGAGGGGATGGTCGCAGGAGATGGAAGGTCGGTGGAGGGTGATTTGACGAGGGATTCGGAGAAGGCGAGATCGAGGAGGATCTGGGGTGACGAGATGCGGCGGCGGAGAGATCGGATTGGTAGAGATTTCGGGGGTAGGTGATGGTGGTGCGAGATTTGGGGGCGGCAGCGCCGCTCTAAGAGGAAAGGAGGAAGAAGACGACCTACAGACGTCGTCCGATCGGCCGAGATCGGACGGCCCTGGTAGTGCCACGTGGTGGCAGGAGGGCGTGAGGAGGGGGGCACGTGCATGGCCCGTGCATGGGGGCACGTGCTACGTACATGCGTCGACTTTTATTATATTATTTTTTTATAAAAAAATGATTAAATAAATATCCGAAAAATAGCTGACGTGTGGCGGCACCAGGTGCGGCCAGGTGCCAGCACCAAAAAATTCCAAAATAAAATACTTTGTAAGATGCAAAAGGAATAATAAATGGCCTCGGATCGAAAATGTTTCTTCACAAAAAGTGATCGTCTTGATGAGATCTAAAACTTTCATGAAGACATCAAAACGAAAATCAATCATTTGCACAAAGTGACATTTTTGGGGTATCCCATGTACATAGAATACCGTGATTTTTGGGTTTTGTGATCTTTATGTCATTTTTAAATCAGATAAAAGTCCAGAAAAATATGGTGAAATCAAAGATAAATAATTACAATTAATCTTTTTTCTTGATTTTTTATCAATTGATAAAATATGTACATAAAATATCAGGTCAAAAACCGCTAAAATACACAATGTACAAAAGAGGCCCAATACCCAATTTTCACATATGAGCTCCGATTCACTTGAACTTGGTCTTGTTTTGAAGGTAATTGAATATACATTAGTTCAAAAGTGAGTAGGATTAACATGAAAACTGTATGAGAAAGATATGAGGTTTTTAGTCCAGAAATCCTGAAACTAGGGTTTGAGTTTTTGGTCCATTTATTTGGGTAAGTTATTTTTTGTATTTTTCATTTATTCTTGTTAGTGATATGTACACATTGTAGGTGGTTTTGGGTTATTCGGAGTTAGCATGAATGAATTAAAAATCGGGGAAGTTAGGCTATTTACAGGTTAATTTTTTGGCTTGGATTTTTGGCTTCTCATTTTGTGCAGAAATTAGTGCTTAAATGTAATTCTTATGAAAACATGTATGAATGCTAATTATGCAGAATAGATATAGAAATGCTGTTGATTTTGAGGGATTTGAGCTTAATAACTGAGATTTAGAGTGATGAATCCGAGATTCATCAAGCATTGTCCACGAAAGATTTGTGGATGAGGAAACAACCAAGATGATTACCTTCTCATTCTCCTTGGTCGACAGAGCAGCCTACTGGCTGAAGCACCTGGGGAAGGTGGTCACTACTTTGGAGTAGCTCTGGACCCAGTACTTGAATAAGTATTATCTACTCGGTCAGACCAATGTAGCGAGAGCCATGATCAGCAACTTCACTATGATCCTAATGAAAAATTTCACAAAGCCTGGGATCGTTTCAGAGAGCTCATCGACAAGTGTCCCCACACGAGATTAGCAAGCCCATCCTCATCTAGAGTTTCTTTTGTGGGCTGACACCTAAGCTGTAGGGGCTTGTGAACACCTCGTGCGGAGATTCCTACTTCGCCAAGGATAAAGACCATGTTTGGGCCATCTACAAGGAGATGGCAGAAAATTACACTGTGATGTTCTAGACCCATGTCTACACTCAGGGGATGCCTCTTGCACATGCAGTTTCTTATCAAAGGATTGCATGCATCGATGTCGGTCCTTCCACATCTTCATCATTAGTAGTACTAGAAGAGTATTTAGATGTCGATATGGGAATCATTATCCAGAAGTTGGACTGGATAGAGATCATTGAGAAGAAGAAGCTCCAAGGTCTGGATAAGCACAACAAGATTGATGAGCTAGCCCAAACCTTGAGTGACCTGAAGACCTAGATCATGTGTCTCTAAGAGGCACAGACTGCTTCTCAGCTCTGTCTTAGGTCATGGATTGATCCAGGGAGCAGCTCTTCCCAGCCCTCTTCCTCGTATTGTCAGGTTCACCACATTCAGGCAGAGTCAGTCCAGTCGCTCTAGCAGTACCAGCAGCCACCACCATCTTCAGACACCCAGATGGTGTTATAATAGTCGAATCAGTCCTTGGCAACCCTTCTCCCGCCACTTCACAAGTGGCAGGAGCCGTTTATGGAAGTCTTGGGATATGGTACTCCCAGTATCAACCATAGCCCGAGATCCGTTGTGACCATCCTGGCTTCCGATGGTCTACTGGAGGCACCTCTTCCCAATAACAGCCTCCAGCTCATGCAGGGTAGGGTGCAACCCACAAAATCCACAGTATTCCCACCACCACCACCAGCATGGTCCTTATCCCCAGTATCAGGGACAACAGTGGAGGCAGCAGCAACCTCATCAGTAGTTTTCCCAGCCCCTTCCTCACTACTAGCAGCAAAGTTAGACTCATTTCCAGCAAGGCAACCTGTCCGATTCTCATGACCCATTTTATGAGAACCCATCACTTGATGATATCGCTCGCTTTCTCTCTGATCATCATGCCTCCTTCTGATGAGAAATGGATGAGTTTCTGCAGGAAATGAGGGAAATACTAAAGGGCAAGGCTTCCATACTCGCTCAGATTGAACCGAACCCAAACAATCTGAAGAGGAAGTCTGAGAAGGCACAGTTTACAGAGACCACCACTCTTAATGATATTTTGGGTGACAGTTCTTTTCCTATATTTTATTCTGATTTTGTGACACCTAGGAACGGTAGGAAGTCGACCGGTGGTGACTTGTCTAAGCGCCAACTCGATGCATATTCTAGGGCGCTAGACGAGGTCAGGAGCAGTACTGACATCACTCACTATGATGATGATGATCATGATCATGATGATCATGATCATGATGATCATGATGATGATGATGATGATGATGATGATGATGATCATGATGATGATGGTGATGATGATGATGATAATGGTGGTGTTGAAGCCACCAAGGATGTTGATCCAGACGACAGTGCTGAAGCCTCCGTATTTCCAGTTGCAGATGGTGGTAGTGATGCCACCAAGTTATCAGTTGCTAGGGCAGAGCGCAGTACTAATGCCGCAAGTTCAGATGTTGTCGGTGGTACTGATGCCACCAAGATTCGTTATGTTGTGTTGACTCATCTTGTACCTGGGGAGTCTTATGGAAACGTACAAAAAATAAAAAAACATAAAAAATCAAAAATATGAATAAAGGAAAGGTTTTTATATCTCTTGTGAGTCTATCTAGTATGCTTGATGATCTTTGCATGGATTCTAGCCTATTGAATACACATGAACCAAGTCATGGCCCTTGTATCTCTACAGAGGGTCCTTATATCCCCTTCCCTCAAGCACTCCGCTTAGGAAAGGGGCCAAGAACAAAAAATCCAAAAAAGAGGCCCCACTTAGAGTTCAACGAGCAGATTATAGACAGATTTCATATCCTGGTGACTTTTCAAGAGGCACTTGACCACATCCCTTTTTTCAGAAGAACTTGAGAGAGAAGATTACCATCCATAGGAAGAAGAGGAATCATAATGCATAAATCCATGTTCTCACACATGCCACCTACTTTGCTATCCAGAATTGATTTCCTACTAAGAGACCATATGCATGAGATCCATATGTCAGATGCCACATTCATGAGAAGCAGTTCGATCCGACTCTATTAGATAATGGATCCTCTATTAGCCTCCTCACAGTTATCTTACTCAACTGATTCAAGTTTGGCTCTCTTAAACAGAGCAGGACAGACCTTCAGTTTGTTGATAGATCTGTTAAGAGGCTGAAGGGGTTATTAAAGGACATTGTCGTCACAATTCAGGGCTTGAAATTTCCCCTGGACTTTGTTGTATTGGACATGGAGATCCCTGACTCTGTGACCGATACCCCCATCATCTTAGGATGACCTTTCTTGTCCACAGCCAAGGCAGTGTTCGATTATGATAGCGAGAAGGTATACTTTCGCGTCGAGGAAGAAAGTGTACAAATAGATACGACTGAGGAGATTAGAGCTAGATACTCGGCTTTCTCATAGCAGACCACTGACTCAGAGCAGATGACAGATGTAGAGCTAGAAGTCCACTAGGAGTGTGATTTTCTGATTACAGATGATGAAGTAGTTTGGGCAAATCCAGCATCACAAGATTTTATCACACATTTAGACATTGCAAAGTTACATATGACAGCTGATGAGAGTTCAGAGAGCACACTCATGGCACAGGACACTTTAGAGGCTAATGATCGAGATTAGGGAGGTGAATTGTATTTTATGTGTTTTAGTCTTAGACAATAATTTTGACTGGCAGGATTTCGATGATTATTTACCGTGTCTGATGTCCACATAGCCACCAGCTAGGACGGAGAGCAAGCCAGTGCAGTTGATGGATATACCAGCAATGCCATCTTCATCAGATTTTCATATTCAGCGAGAGTTCTCACATGTAGATTTGTAGCCTTTACATAGACTTTTCAGAAGCCAGATTTGCTAGTCCACGCTTGTCCTAAATTAAAGACCTTGCCATAGAGCATGAAGTATAGATTCCTTGCGGGTGAGCCAGATATGTTCCTAGTCATTATCTCAGTAGATTTGACTGAAGACCAAGAATCTCATTTGATAGAGGTCTTGAAAGAAACCACAAGGCAATCAGATGGGGTGTAGCCAATTTCTAGGGGATAAGTTCGTCCCTGTACTCCCACCACATATATCTTGAAGAGGATGCCAAGACATCGCATGAGTTCCAGCTAAGGCTGAACCCAAATCTTCGAGATGTGGTCATGAAAGAAATATCTAAGTAGTGGAGTGCCGATTTTATCTACCCCTTCTCCGACTCCAAATGGCTTATTCTGTTGCATGTGGCACACAAGAATACAAGTATCACCACAATTGTGAGCGAGCTAGAGAGGAGATATCTACCCGAGTACCCAATTCTTGGAGGGTCTGTGTGGACTACATATGATTGAATCAAGCCACCAAGAAGGATCATTTCTCACTACCATTTATTGATCATATTATCAAGAGGTTAGCTAGGAAGAGTCACTGCTATTTTCTTAATAGGTACTTAGGGTACAATCGTGTGGCCATAGCACCTGAAGACTAGGAGAAAACGACGTTCACATGTCCATTCAGAACCATTCAGAACGTATTCTTCTTAGATGGATGCCCTTTGGTTTATGTAATGAGCTAGCTACATTCCAAATATGCATGCTTTCCATCTTCTCGGACATGGTGGGTGAATGTTTATAGGTCTTCATGGATGACTTTTCAGTCTACGGCAATGGGTTTGATGCTTGTCTTCTTAGACCGGGTACTTCAGCGCTGCATCGAGGTAAACCTTGTTCTATATTAGAAGAAGAGTCATTTCATGATGACTCAGAGGATGGTCCTTGACTACATAATCACCAAAAGGGACATGGAGGTTGATTCGGGCAATGTGGATATCATCAAGAAGGTCAATCCACCGTCCAATTTGTGACAGTTGCGGTCTCTTATAGGGCTTGTCGGTTTCTACCGACTATTCATATAGGACTTCAATCAGATTGCCTGACCGCTTACTAATCTGTTGACAAAAGACACTAAGTTCATTGTAGATGATAAGTGTCTTACGTCATGTGAGACACTCAAGGGACTAGTTATACATGCTCTTATCCTTCAAGCATCCGATTGGTCTCTCCCATTCGAGATCATGACAGACGCTTCTGATTTTTCCATAGGGGTTGTGCTTGGACGGAGGAGAGATGGATTAACTCTTTCCATTCACTAAGCTAGCCGAACTTTGGATGTCGTTCAGGGAACTACGCTGTGACTGAGAAGGAGATGCTAGTCATAGTTTTTTCTTTGGATAAGTTTTAATCTTACATTCTTCGATCTAGTGTGACGATTTACATAGATCACACCGCCATCCGATACCTCATGGTAAAGAAGTATGCTAAAGCCAGATTGACTAGATGGATCCTTCTACTCCATGAGTTTGATGTAGAGATTAAGAATAAACCTGGAGTCAAGAATGTGGCGGCAGATCACTTCTCTTGATTAGAACATCTTGAGGATTAAGAGCAGACCACACCTATCACAGAGACTTTCTCAGACGAGGCGATTCTTGCTATCACCTTACTTCCATGGTACGTTGACATTGTGAACTATCTTGTCACTAAGAAAGTTCCACAAGGTTGGCCCAGGCAACGACTTGAGACCTTCCTAGTGAAGGCCAAGTTGTACCATTGGGAGGATCCCACCCTTTACCATGAAGGGGGGATAGTGTCTAGCATCAGTGTATTCCTCAAGAGGAGCACCACAGCATCCTCACCTATTGCCGCAAAGCTTGAGGTGGGAGGACATAATTCTTAGAGCGGATAACATAGAAAGTTCTTCTATCTGGCCTGAATTCGTGAAGAGGTGCACTAACTGTCAGAGGATGGGCACTTGCGGATAAAGAGATACGATGCTGATGCATCCCATTCACTTATATGAGGGTTTTGATGCATGGGGCATCGATTTCATGGGTCCATTCCCTAAGAGTCAGGGGTTTAAGTACATTCTGCTTGTTGTGGATTGTGTTAGTCGTTGGGTTGATGTCATCCCTGCCTGAGCCACATATGCTAAGACTGTGTGCAATTTTTTTAGGAAGAATATCGTTTCATGGTTCGGGGTACCTAGAGTCATGATTTCAGATGGGGGCATCCATTTTATTAACAACAAGGTAAGGACCCTTGCTAATGAATTCAACATTGACCATAGAGTTGCTACTCTATATCATCCATATACTAATGGTCTTGTTGAGGTTTTGAACAGGGAGATCAAAACTATTTTGCAGAAGGTTATCCGCCCAGACTGAAAGGATTGGTCACAGCTTTTGGACTCGGTCTTATGGGCTTATAGGACTTCCTTCAAGATACCTTTGGTGATCATCAGAATGGCGTCGTTATGAGCTTATAGGTCACGTCTCCCTTTCGGCCTGTTTATGGAAAGCCATACCACTTACCAGTGGAGATCAAGCATAAGTCACTTTGAGTAGTTACTGAGCTACTATTGTATCCCAAGAGTGTAGCATATCAATGGAAAGCTGAATTGGCAGCCCTGGAGGAGTTGAGACACAACCTTCTCAAGTAGCCTACAATATAAGGATAGAGTAAAGATATGGCATGATTCTCATACCAGCCATAAACAGTTTGAGCTGAATCAGAGAGTACGGTTGTTTGATGCATGGTTGAGATTATTTCTAGGGAAATTATATAGTAAATGGAAAGTTCCATACTTTGTCAGAAAGGTGCACTACAGTGGAAGAATTGATATATCTGAGTTGTCATCTGATTCCACCTTTCGAGTCAACGGTTATCACCTGAAGCCATATCTAGATCATGATCCATTGATCGTCGACATTGCCCCCATTCATTTATATGAGATGTGACCTTTGACTCACATCATCTGCATCTCGTACCTGATTATCACGTCTACCACATAGCTGTATAAATCCATTGTATCTATATCATTCATTCTTTTTGTCTGACACCCCATCTTTATCTTATGGTTATGATATACTTAGCGTTCACTTTACCCTAAGTATAGGGGGTGTCAGACATGTGATTATCAATTTGATTCTCTTACCTCTATTTTGTTTCCTAAACTTAGGGATATTTTACCCTAAGTATAGGGGAGGTAATATTTGTACATGTACTCTTCGATTTTCCCCTCTTGTACAGTTATATACTTAGGATTACTTGATCCTAAGTATAGGGGGATCGCTGATTTCTATTGATTCTAATGTTTTATTCATCATAGTATTCTTTTCACTTCCCCATACTCAGCACGAGTTATATCTTCCTTCATCATTCTCTGATTGCTCTGAGGACATCGTTCAAGCTAAGTATAGGGGGTGTCGTATATATTGTATATATACTTCAACCATAACTTGTACTTTGTGTGTGTTAATAATATGGATAAAATTCACATTATTTTTAAAAATTTTCCCTCACATAAATATTTGCAAAAATCTCGTGTAAAAATTATTTTTGTACAATTTTTTGCAAAAAATATTTTGATTGTAATTTTTTGTAAATATTTTGTATCAAAATTATGTATCTAGTAAAACATTTTTGGAAAATGATGGAAAATAAATGCTTACAAAATTTGTTTATGAGTGTTTGTAAAATATTTTGCATTGCTTTTCCCTTATTTTTTGTATTCAAAATTTTCCATAAAATATTGCATATTTTGAAATTACTTCCATAAAAAAGTGTTTTGTATGTATTTACATATGCATTCTTTTGAATCATGGTTGATATTTAAACTATTCTAGAATTAAATTGAAAAATGGAGCTTGGTTAAAACCTTAACCCACTTAACTTTAGAGGAAGCTTATAGGATTTGGGGTGAAGACTTTTCAGGTCCATAGTGACTTAATTCTTTGAGTCCACTAGGTTATTCACATGTAATCTTGATGAGCCTAAATAGAGCACTTAACAATGCACTCATGACTCTCAGAGACAATGGCTTGACTTGGACACACACCTTATACATAGATCAACATGGATGAGGTGGTGAGGAGGAAAAATCCTTTAGCTTGAGGTAGCATACGAGGGTAGTACAACTAGCCAGAACCTCTCATCTTCGTATAGGGAGGGATGTGCGCCTCAACCTAGTCTTGCAGCATTAAGGTCTAAAGATAGGAGTCTGTGGATTGCAATAATGCTTCAAAAGAGGGATAGTCTATTGGCTCAATAAGAAAAACTCCTATGTGCTGCACCATGTAGATATGTTGTATATATGCACATAAAAAAAGTGCAAAATTGTGAAAAACTCTAAAAAAAGGGTCATGCCTAATTGAAAATAAAATGCCTGCCGAAGTGTATATAGTGAATAAGCAAAGCTTATGTATTCCACCATCTCATCTCATAGAAGCTTGCAATTGGAAACTCAGCTACACCGGCTAAGCTCCAAGGGATACATGGCTACACTGGTCATGGTTCATTCTCTTCTTTTCCTCTCTTCTTGAGCTAGTTGTACTTGAACTTAGAAGGGAATACCCCGCTCCTCAAGGAAAGAGTTGCTAGATCAGGGGATTAGAGTTACCTTGTCGAAGGAGGTTGTTTCTTTGCCATTTCTGAGATGGGTAGCTACATATCACTTACACCGTATAAGGAAAGATTCATAGTCATTAGAGTTTGTGTATGTAGACTTGTTCTAACCTGGTTATTAAGAAGTCCTGACCATAGAACTGTAGAACTTGGAGGTCATTGAGTCTTGAGTCTATTTCCCAATAAGATTCCGCCAATTAATAATCCAAAGGTCTGACCGAGCTCTAAACTCCAATTTAATGAAGATAAGTTTAATAGTCAACTTTGATTCTTTTTCTTTCTTCTTATTTTCACTTTAAATAAGTGTTTGCTAAGGGACTAGCAAAGGTAAACTATAGGGGAATGATGAATCTACGACTCTCGTTCTTTATCCTCTTATTTTAGCTTTATTTTTTTAGCAAAACTAAATGTAATGTAACTACAATAAGTTAACATTGTACATGTCTTTTTAATATTGCATAATTAGCATTTATTTTCCAAAAATAAAAGAATAAAAAGAAAAGAAAAAGAAAGATGTATCTAGAATAAATACAGAGTGACCCAAACCTCAAGAGAAGGTCCAACCTTGACCTGATCGACAAAGAAATAAGTAGAGAGAGATAGGATGCATTGGATATGGTACATAACACATATACCTCCATAAATAACTATTCATATTTATTTTTACAAAGTATGAATACCATATTATTTTTTCGAACACTTGTATATAATCCTAGTAATAATATAAAAATAAAATAAAAAATTAGAAAACATGAAATAAAAAAATAAAATCCACAATTCATTGTACAAAGGCTACATATATGTAATGTATACAATACTTATTTATCTAATACCCATAATTATTTTATAAAAATAAAATAAAAATAATTTTATACTCCTGAAATTATTTTGTAAATAAATTATAAAAATAAAATATATTTTGTAAAAATAATAAAATAAAAATACATGTATATAATATATAGGTATATTATACATGTACATAATACTACAGATTGTATATACCATAATAAATTAATTTGTAAAAACAATTAAAAATCATATAAAAATAGTTTACAAAATAATAAACAATTTTCATTTTATTCACTTATTATTTTAAAATCATTTACTTTTTTTTAATATTCTTATATCTTGCATTTGATTGGTCCACGTTAGAAGGTTGACCGAGGTTGACCGAGGTCAACCTTCTCCCAACAGCTAACCTGACCCGACAGGTCCCTCACTGGACCAAATTTCTCCGAATTATCCAGATCGGGTCCGACATCCAAATGCCTTGATTTTTGACCCAAAGATTCTCCTAGGATTCATGATCCCCGGGATCCCTAGGAGTGGCTGGATCTGCCTAGGGTTTTGCAATAGCTTTCGATCTTTCCAAACCCTTGGGCATCCTTATAAGTAGTCTCTTTCGCCTCCAGTGCTCGTCAACTCGTGCCTCACCTCTTTCTTCTTCCCCAGCCACCTCCAGCAGAGTGACAATAGCCCGGAGGAGCTTTCGAAGCGAAGTTTGGTGGCTTCTTGGCCGAAACTCACTAACGTGGGCGGAGATCCACCACGTACAAACTCTTCCACCTTTCACATCGGAATCGAGGCAAGGACCTCCACCTCCACTTTTCCTGAAATCGTTGATTCCATCAGGAGCCTCAGGTATCCCCTTCCTCGCTTCATTTCCTGCTTCCTTTCAATTCAGATCATTCACTCCATTGTTACTTCATCTGCTCTGACCACCGGGTCTGGATCTCCGTTCCGCACTTCTCCCCGAACAGATCGAAACATCGGTTCACCCTTCATCTCCTAGCGCAACCTGTCCCACTTTAATCTTGCTCATCGAAGCAATATTAGTCCTAGACATTGATAACAATGGGTTGGCAAGGGTCAAAATACGCCCCACACAAGGTGGGGCGAAGTCGCTGAGGCGACCACTCACTAACCCCTATTAAGCAACAATTAACCCACAATAAATAATAAGTCAATTAAGTCCCAAAATGTGAATTAAAATTTATTAACTCTACCATAAAATGCATAGTGTATAAGCATGTAGAGGTCGAACCACAGAGAGCAAAAACAGGAAGCCTACAATTATTCATATACAAGCTGGTCAAGTATGCACACAAGTGTTCTTGTGGGTTTTTAATTTTATATATTTTTTTATTTTAATTTTTGGTTTTATATTTTTATATTTTGATCTTTAATTTACTGATTTTGTATTTTGTTTTTATATTTTATATTTTTTTATATTTTTTTACTAAGTAAAAAGATAATATATATAAGGAATATATATATATATATACATACTAGAGATAAGAGAGAGGCAAAAATAGGGATAAATACTCAAAATATAGTAAATAAAGTATTTATGTGATTTTTATATTTTTCTAATGTTTTTGTGATTTTTCTAGATTTTTTCTAAATTTTTGGTATTTTTTAAAGGTAAAAATACTAGGAAACAGTAAACTAGGTTGCTGGCCGAAATTAAAAAGAGAATGAAAAATATCAAACAGCATCCAAAATTCCTCAAATTAATTTTAAAATAAAGAGAATAAATTAGAGAAGATACAGAAACTGAGTTTGTATTTTTAAGATTTTGCATGAATTTGTTAGATTTTTATGAAGTTTTTAGGGGTTTTCTAATTTTTAGGAGTTTTACTTTGAATTTTTTAGTGATTTTTGGAAAGAAGTTAGATTACACTAAAAGACATAAAATATGTTTTTTTGGGAATTTTTCGAAGTGTTTTTATAGTTTGTATTTATTTTAAAATGCAAATAGTGCTGAAAATGCATGTTTTTGAATTTTTATAAATAGGAAAATGCAATAAAAGGCAAAATACAAATATAGCATAATAATACAATGCAACAGGGATCTATGTTAATTTTTTGGTGATTTTTAGAATTTTAGAAATGCATGCAATAAATAGGGAAAGCACAAAGAAATTCCAACACTGGTAGGGGCATTCTTGAACCTAAAATAAAGTTCAGGGGGTTCTGAGCAATTATACCAAAATATTTGAACGTTATCAAGACATTTCAGGACCAAATACATGTTTCGAAACCCGCCAGGGGGCCTTTGCAATTTTCCAATCACGTGGGACAACACGTGACTCACACACACATGGACCAAAATGTAATTACATAAAGGATAGGGTTCTGCGTGCAAATTTCGAAAAAATATAACACTGCATATTTTATTTAATGGATCTTAACAAAATACACACAAATACAAGGGCATCCATGAAATTTTCCAAACACACGTGAGACAACACGTGAGCTGGACATGGATAGGACCTAAGTGTAAATATGAGGAACTTAGGGGTCTTTTTACAAAAATCTCCACTTTATTTTAAACATTACACGCTATTTAATGGGCTAATTAGTAAATACAAAAAGGCAGGGGTTTAGATCTGCAATTTACCCCCATAGACGCGCTGATGGACGTCGATTCGCGCGCCACTTATCCACGTGGCGGGCTCTGGAAGCTCGATACCGCTTTGCCGATTGGCGGTCTGGATTGCCTCTGAGTCCTGCGAACGACCGAAGTGGCGGTTGATTGGACGACCACAATCATATCTGGATGCTCCTCCTTCATCCGATGGCCGATGCTGTTTATGAAGAACAGGGAAGAACACATGTGCACCAGGCGTGCACATAACGAGCTTTTATGTGCATGCCAATCCCGCCTTTTTTGTAGTGACAGAGGTTCCCTGCCTTCGATCGTTGATTCGTCCTTCCTCTGACGGTCTTCAGCGATGGAAATGGTCTTCACAAAAAGTTTTCCAAACGGTTCACATCATTTTTCAAACCATTTTGCAAAGATATTTAACCTGATTTATTAATCAGTATATACGAAGAAAAACTATATTTTATGTACAAACTTGTTTAGGCTCTTATAAGTTTTGTTTGGAATAATTGCTTCTTTTCTTTTCTTTTTTTGCATGATGCATTCTTGTGTGTATTCTGTGTATACTCCTCAATGCATTGTTTGACGAAAACTACTGCATCCTTGAATACTGTAGGCCACCAGAAGCCACACTGAAGTACTTTAGCTGCCGTACGGTCTCCAGAGTGATGTCCACCAGATTCGAGCGAGTGACAATGCTTGAGGACACTATAATGCTCCACCTGAGGTATGCACATGCGCCAAATGCAATCCGCTCCTTCCTTGAATAGAAGAGGATCTTCCCATTGATAGAAATAGATGGTCGACATAAATTTATTCTTCTGATTCTTCTTCCAATCCGATGGTGTTACCCCCTAGGCGAGGTAATTGACTATATCAGCATACCAAGGGAGGGAATCCACTGCTAAAATTGACTCGTCATGGAAGGTTTCTGTGATAGGTGCTTTATTCAAGTGAAGCTCTTGTTTCTCAATTCTGGAGAGATGGTCTGCTACCACATTCTGAACTCCAGGCTTGTCCTTGATTTCCAAATCAAATTCCTGGAGGAGAAGAATCCATCGAATCAGTCTCGGCTTGGCATCCTTCTTCTGTTGTAAGTACTAGATAGCAGAGTGGTCTGTAAAAATGGTAACTTTTGATCCAAGCAGATAGGATCTAAACTTCTCGAGGGTGAAAACCACAGCCATCAACTCTTTCTCTGTCACAGTGTAATTTCTTTGCGCCTCATCTAATGTTTTGTTGGCGTAATGAATGACATTGGGGACTCTTTCTTTTCTCTGTCCCAGAATAGCCCCGACTGCAAAGTCCGATGCATCAGTCATGATCTCAAAGGGAAGAGACCAATCTGGCAGATGTAGGACTGGATCTTGAGTGATAAGCTCCTTCAGCTGATTGAAAGCAAGGAGAACCTAATGATCGACATTGAACTCGAGTTTCCTTGCATAGAAGTTATGTTAAAGGTCAGGTGATGCGGCTAAAATCCTTGATGAATCGTCTCTAAAATCCCACATGCCCCAGGAATGACCTGACATTTTTAACTGACTGAGGTGGCTCAAGAATTGCAATAACATCCACCTTTGCTGGGTCGACTTCCATGCCACGTTTGGAAACGATGTGACCCAGCACAATCCCTTCGGTGACCATGAAAGTGGCTCTTTTCCCATGAGAATACTAAATTGACTTCACGACACTTCTGAAGTACTCTGTCTAGGTGCCCAAGACAAGAATCAAAAACTGTCACCATAGACTGAGAAGTCGTCCATGAACACCTCGAGAAAACTACCTACCATCTCGGGTGAAAACTGCTAGCATGCATCTCTAGAATGTCGCAGGTGCGTTGCATATAACCAAAGGACATTCCTCCTGAAGGTGTAGGTGCCGAACAGGAAAGTGAAGGTAGTTTTCTCTTGATCTTCGGGGGCGATCTCCACCTGGTTGTACCCGGAATACACATCCAAAAAGCAGAAGAACTCCTTGCCTGCTAGTCTTTAGAGAACTTGATCAATGAATGGCAAGGGGAAGTGGTCCTTCTTAGTTGCTGCATTAAGACGGTGGTAGTCAACACACACCCGCCAGGATATTGGTACCCGAGTGGATATTTCCTCTCCTTTGTCATTGGTAACCACGGTAAACCCGGATTTCTTTGGAACCACATGTAGTGGGCTTACCCATTTTGAATCGGAGATGGGATAAGATGAAGCCTGTGTCACACCATTTCATAATTTCTTTCATGACGACGTCCCAGAGATTTGGATTCATTCTTCTTTGGAATCGCAGGACGGCTTGACATCTTCTTCCAGATAAATGTGGTGTGAACACAAGGCTGGATTTATCCCACATAGATATGATATGCACCAACCAAGTGCCTTGCGGTTCTTTTCTAGAACCTCGAGAAGTCGAGATTCCTGCTCCGGATTCAGCCTGCTACTGATGATGACTGGATACATGTGTTCTTCACCGCGAGGAAAGCATACTTCAGATCTGCAAGAAGTGGCTTGAGTTCTGGTTTCGAGCCTGTCCAACTTGTTGGTCACTTCAGACACTATACTGGTGGTGGGATGTACTTCTTTGACGGAGCTACCATCCTCAGTATTCTGTTGAGATCATGATGATGTGCCGAACTATTCTGTACTATGCTCATTGTGTTCGGGCTGGAGTGAATTCTCGGAATCCCATTAGTTGCGCCAACATCTGGGAATCTGTCTCCCAAGAATCATCGGAGCATGGATCAACTGTGCTTTCATGTCCTCCCTCAAGAGTGAGGATTTCTTGGGTCCATGAATCATTTAATGACAGTGATGAGTCTCTGATCTCTTGCAATAAAGTACTTCTGATATTTCATGGTTCTCATCAGTCGTGGCATTCGGCTCTCTGATAATGTCTATAGTGATCTGCTTATTGTTTGAGCTGGAAAGTGATCTTGCCAGACCCGTAATCAACCACGGCGCCTGAGGGTGGCAGGAATGGTCGGCCAAGGATGATAGGGGTTTGGAGTAAGGGTGCGGGGGAGTCCATATCAAGGACACGAAATCAACCGGGAATTGCATCTCCACACACTCAATGTCTTCCAACAGACCTCTGGGTCGCTTGATGGATCGGTCAGTGAACTGAAAGGATCATTCTTGTCTGCTTGAGCGGACCCAGCCCAAATTCTTGCGTGATTGATGATGGCAAGAGGTTGATGGAAGACCCGCTGTCAAGGAGAGTATGCTCGAAGACTTGATCGAAAATCTCACAATTGATAAGAGGTGCTTCATTGTCCTGCTTTTTCTGTGGGAGGTTGCTGATGGCTGCAACTGTGGCCAATGTGAGGATGTGCTTCTCAACTTGTTGGCGTATGTTCTTTCGTGTTGGTCGATGCATGCTGGTACATGCTTCTTTCAGACATTTCTTGACAGCTGGCATGTATTCCATGGCCTTCATTAAGGGAATCTCAACAGTTAAGTTATCTATTATTTCCACAACTCCAGGATCAGACAGTGCACATTTTCTTTTTGCAATTTTTTTGGATTTTTCAATTGCATTAGGAAAAGTAATATTTACATTACTGTTAGGTAAAATAGAGTTCTTGTCTACATCAGAACTATCACCCACAAATTGTTGTACATCCGGACTACAAAAGGGAGTACAAACTGGATCACGAGATACCGGTGCTGATGGACGAGCAAAAAAGTAGGGTGTCTGCTCCGTCGGCTGGCGAGGGATCGGCTACTGCTGGCGGCTCCTCCGAGGCTGGCGTGGCTTTGCTTCGGCTGCAAATTTCTTTTTGTTGTTTTTGATTTTTCAGATGTTTTTGTATTTTTGACTGAGGGTGCTGGTGCTGCATGACTGTTGGAATGGCTTCTCCTTCTTCTTCCTCCTCACCCGCCCCTGTAGCTGGCACGACTGATGCAGAAGATGACGATCCACCTGGTTCTTTATTCTCCCTATTCGTGATAGCAGGTGGAGGCAAGGCCCTACCGCTCCTGAGAGTGACAGCATTAGAACAAACAATATTTTCATTTTCTGACTCTACATACGCGGACATGACATCACATTCTACCTGCTCTTTCTTTTTAAAGCTATTGGGGTTGGCTTCGACTTGAGCTGGGATGGTGGTCTTGGTGGCAGTCAGCTCATCGAGCCTCTTGGTCATATCTGCTAGCCCTTTCACAAGTTGGGCCAAGCAATCCATGATTGGGTTCACAGGAGTTGCCTCTGAAGATTCAGCGTGCAGACCACGTTGTTGCTGCATGTGCGGGTGCTGAGGCTGTGGTTGGTGATGTTGTGGTGGCGCAGGAAGCTGATACTGCTGGTAAGAGGGAGGAGGATACTGTTGGTATTGCTGAGGTTGAGCGGTCGCATAATGATGGAAAGGTTGTGGCTGACGGTACTGCGGCTGCTGATAATGCTGATTCTGCCTCCATTGATTTGCATATGGGGGAGGCTGATGGTACGGTGATGGCAGCTATGAGGACTGCCCAAACCGACCACCCTGAGGTTGGTGATATTGCCGGTTGACTAGTGGCTGACCCTGAGGTTGTCCCATAGGACGGATCGGTTGTGCTTCATTACTCCATACCCCGTTGACTTCTTGAATCAGGGGTGGTGGGGGAAAGACTGGATCGGATCCCGTTGCAAAGTCTGGTTGGTACACAACCATCTACTGCTGCGGCTGGCCCTAGTCGGGCGCCTGCACGTAGTACACGTGCTGGATTACCGGTGGTTGCTGGCTTGGCTGAGGTTGTTGTAACGGTGGTAGGTCATCTTTCTTCTCAGCTGAAGCCTCTGATGGTACTGCCGACTGAACAGAGTTGATGGTGCCCACTATTAGTTCTAACTGTTTGGTGATCTGATCTAGCTTATCAAGGTTTTGAGTCCTCTTTTCGATCACAGCAAGTTTTTCAAGGTCTTGTGATCGCTTTTCAATGATATCAACCTTCGAGAGATGGCCTCCGATGATACTGAGGTTGGAGCTCTCATCTCTTTCCGCCTCGCGGGACGCTGCCATGTGTACTTGTTTCTGGAGGATCTGGGGTTGCTTTTGGTATGCTTTTGATGAAGAGAGGGCGGCCTCTCCTTCGGCCATTTCTTCGAATATCTTCCAGACTACATCTTCATCCTTGTTGAAGTGTGAACCCCCACAGGCTGCGTCAACGAGCCTTTGGCTTTCGATGTTCAGGCCCCCGAAGAAATGTTAGACCAGGCTGGTGTTCAGGATCTCATGATGGGGGCGTTTCTCCTGCAGATCGGTTAATCTCTCCCAGGCTTCATGCATGGATTCGTGTGCTCCCTGTGAGAAGTTACTGATACGTGCCCGCATTTGGTTGATTCGACCAAGAGGGTAAAATTTATGCAAGAATGCTGACTTCAATTCCTCACAGGTTGTCACAACCTTCCCCAGATGGTTGACCCAATAAAGGGCCTTGTCTTGCAGGCTGAAGGGGAATGCCATCATTTTGTTTATGTCCAAAGGGACATTGGGGTAGTGAGTAGTGCGGCAGATGCGTGAAAACTGTTGCAGGTGGATGTACGGCTCTTCATTGATGTTTCCATGGAAAGCAAGAAGAAGAGCGAGGAACTGGGGCTTCAGCTCAAAGTGAGCATGCACCGGTGGAATGAGGATCCACTCGGTCATCTAGCTGTCTCCAGGATTATAGGTCTCCTTCAGTGTAGGTTTGGGTCTCCCATGTCCTGGCTCTCCCTCGTCATCCGAATATCATCTCCTCGACCTCCTCCTCCTCCCTCGTGTCGGTTCATTACATCATTCAGCATATCATGAAAAGTGGTCTGTGCTAGGGCCTGCTCGGACAACTGTTGTTGGATAGCTTAGATGGATGCCAATAACTGTGCATTAACCTGATTCTGATCAGGCATCTGTCCTTGCTCTGGCTGGGGTGGCTACTGACCCTTGCCCTTCCCTTGAGGAGCCATGTCAGGGTCTGAATCTGACGAAATGAATTCCGTATTAGGATCCAGGGCTTGGTCTGTCTTCTATCTGCAGAATGAGAGAATCCTAATCAGACCACTTCACAATATCATTCAGCTGTCATGATGGATTTGGGATCAAGGTCAATCCCAGAATGTTATGAACGGAAAAGGATATGGACTGTGATTGACTTCCATTCACAACGGCGAAGGTGGGACAAAAGTGATCCTGGATTATTGGGTGGTCAAAAGGAGGGTAGAAGATGAGGAGTCTGGAGATCGATCCGTAAAGTCTGGATCGGGTTCTTGGGAATCGCCTCGAATTTATTGGCGAAGTCGAGTCCATGGAATCGATGTGGGTGTCGGCAGGGTCCCGACTGAAACCATCCATGGATCGAATTCGTGAAGCAAGAGAGGATTGTATGTTGGAGGAAGTATACGATGGTCAACAAGGAGTAAAAAGGAGTGCAAAATAGTAGAAAGGCTCAAACTGAGCGGGGGTCAAAGGGGAATGATCTTTGACCCCTGCGCGGGACTTGATCTTTGAACCTTAATCTAGATCCATACAAACACAATACAAGATTGGGTTCACCAATTCACGCCATGTGAAGCCGTGAAAGTTCGGCTATTTATTATCTTTTCAGTTTTAGAGTTGTTATTTCAGGCATATCTTTTAACAAGTCCTTAGCACGCTACCCCTATAGGAGAGAGAGTACTGCCAGAAAAGTATCACGCACTTGTCCTCCTCCTTTGTAACCTGTAGTCTGTACTTTTTGAGGTCCTTTTAACCCTTCCTAGATCCCTACTCATCCAATGAAATAGAGAGAGGAAGCCAATAGGCGAAATCGATACTTCGGTTCTCGCTCGCAACGGAATCACCAGTGAGCGTGCAAGAACCTACTCGGACGCAAGACGATGAGACAGACACCCCCGTGAAGGCGTGGCCTATGCTCGATACTTCGGACAAGGTCAATGCTCTACACAATAGAGAGTCATCAATGGAGACCTGATGACCGGGGAATTGCCAAGGTCGTATCTTTCCACAAGGCGGAGAGACAGTCGCTGAGTTGACCTCAGACGAAATCCCCAGATCGATCAACAATTAACCCACAATAAATATATGCAATGAATATCCAAAAATGTGGAGTTAAAATTTATTATAACTCTACATGCAAATGTATATAGGTGTAAGTACAGGTAGAGGTCGAACACTGGGAGGCGAAGGGAATGTATGTGTGTTGTGTAATTATTCAATCCTTTGTTCATGTCCATTTATTGTTTTAGTGGGTTTTGGGTTTTATAATTTTTTTTGTTTTTGTTTGTATAATTTTTATTTGGTTTTTATATTTTATATATTTTTTTATTTTCTTTTTATATTTTTAATTATAGAATATATAGATATGTATTAATTAATATATAAAGAGATATATATATATAAGAAGAGAGAGAGAGGAGTAGTATAAGGTTATATAGACATATATATACATACTCACTATATTAAGCTTAATATATATTTTTTTGGCTTTTGTATTTTTCTAATTTTATGTTATTTTTTCTGGAATTTTGCTAATTTTTATGTATTTTTTTAACAAACATTAAAATGTCCACAATATAGGACTAATTACATAGCCGAATATAATTTGGGTTTAAAAATATAAAATAAACTCCAAAATTATCCAAATTAATTTTAATACATTAATAATACTATATAGATAATTACAGAAGAGAAAAATATATATTTTTTTTGGATTTTTTAAGGGTTTTTCTATTTTTTAGGATTTTGGAGCTTCTTGAAATTTTTATATTTTCTTTTTCTATTTTTTTGGGTTTTTCAATGTCTTTCCTCAATAAATATATAAATATACCATATATAATATTTTTGGAACTTTTCAAAAAACATTTTCTAATTTTTTTGTAATTTCTAATTTAAACAATGCAAAAAGGGCTTCTTTTTCATTTTTAATAATTAGGAAAAATGGCAAAATTGTGAAATAAAATATGGACGTGCAAGTACCTCACATGAAACATTAATCCTAATTTTTGTGAATTTTTAGAAGCCACATAGGTATTTAAAATAAATAGATCAAAGACAACAATAAAACAGCCTAGCAGGGGCATTTTTGCAAATAAAATAATTTCCAGGGGCGGCAGTGCAAAAATACCAAAAGATAATAACGTGTTATGCAATTTTAAGGACTAAAATCAATTAAGCAAACCCGCCAGGGCCCCCTTGCAAATTGGCCATCACGTGGGACTACACGTGATCCGCACCCACAGGGACCAAAACACAATTTCAGAAAAGATAGGTTCCTGGTTGCAATTTTTCACAAAAATAATGCACTTAAGATTTTATTTAATGGACTAAAGATAAATATACAAAACATACAGGGGGACTTGTGCAATTTTACCACCTCACGTGGGACGACACGTGAGGTGACATGGACTGGACCCAAGTGCAATATGAAAACAAGACAGGGTGTCACATGCAAAATTTCCACATTATTTATAGCGTTATATTTTATTTACAATATTAAACATTAAATATACAAAAAGGCAGGTGCTGGATGTGCAATTTACCCCTAATAGGCGCACTGGCGAACGACTAAGATTACTTCACTTGACACACGTCGCACATCCAACGGCCGATACCGCTTCGCGATCCACGGCTTGGATTAGATCATCCAAGATGATCTGACGGTCTGAGTGCGGAGGATCGGACGGCTGAAATTGAAACTGGGACCTGCTCTTCATCCAACGGCGGAGACGACGGCTGGAAGAACGGGGAATAACGCTCGCCTGGGCGAGCTTCCTCCGGTGAGAACTCGCGTCTCCGTCGACCTTCGCTGCTCCACAGTGTCCCAAAAGCTTCCTGGAGGTTGGCTCTCTCCACTGGAGGTGGTAGGTCGGCCGGAGGTGCCCTGGAGCGGTGCCTCGAGCTCGGTGAAGAATGCGGCTCCAGGTACCTCCACCCGCGAGCGAGAATCGACTCCTGGTGCTCCTCAACGCACCTGAACCTGCACAGGAACGAAGCTCGGCTCGAGGCGGTGCTCCTCGGCCTAAAACTGAAGCTGTTAGCATAGGAAATGGGTAAAGGAGGCGATGCTTCGGCGATGCGGAGGAGATGAGCATTGATTCGCGGATCCAAGTGCGAATCCGGTTGGACAAGGTGGCTAGAAGGTGGAGAAGGCGTAGGGGAACGAAATGAAGGTGAAATGGTGTCGAACTACGAAATCACTAAACTACGCTAAACTAAGATGCAAAATATGAAACTAATTGCAGGAATGAAATGCTGGAAGTAAAAGTTATCTAGGAAGATAAAATTGCGCAGCTCTTAGACCCGAGGGCCTCCAGGGAGCAGGGTGGCTGCCGGAGCGCCACCGCGACAAAATTTCCTCCTCCATGGACCGAATCGAGGTGCTGAGAAGCACCTCCTGTCACAAGGGCTCCACCAGGAGTTGATTCAAGCTCATAAAGGGGGGTGAAATTGGCCAAATTCGGCCGAGAAGGAGGAAGCTTTTATTTATAAACATTCCTGAAGACCCCCAGTGACCGGCGATTATTAAAGAATCTGTGGTATGTACAATGGATCCAAGATCTCGGCGGGATTCGTGGATGATCAGAGAACAAAATCCATGAAGGATTCGACGGTGATGGAGCATCATGTCGCGCGGGAAAAATGGAGGAAATCAGGGGATGCGACAGGTCTAACGAAAATCAGAGGCGCGGGGGGAGTTGACCGGAGGTCAACACTCCCTGGCCCCTGATTGGTCCACATCGACAAGAAATTGACTGATTTATTTAACGTATTAAATGAATTAATTAGATTTTATTTTTAAAATAAAAAATGTTTATAAATTAATAAAGTATTTATTTATGATTTTTATTTATTTTTTTGAAGTATTTTATTACGGTTTTATTAAAATAATGTATTTACAAGTATATTTATATGTATTTATTTTTATTTTATTTATTTTATTTCAATTATTTTATTTTTTTATTTTATAAATTTGTAATTTATTTTCATGAATATAAATATATTTTTATTTCATTTTTATGAGTTTATTTACATTTTTAAATAAATGTGTTTATGTATATGTAGGTATACTTATAGGTATTTTACCTATATATTATACACATTTTATTTATTTAATGAATTTTATTTATTTTTATTTTGTATTTGTATTTTTAATAAGTTATATATAATATATATATTATTTATAAAATATAAATGAATAAAGAATTAAAAGAATACAATCTCTTTTATTTATATACAATCTTAACATATGTATTTTGCCTATGTGATACATAGACTTATTTTATTTCACAAATTCTTTTTAGTTTTCTTTTAATTTAAATATGTACATGTATTATATACATTATTTACAAAATTCTAAGAATATAAATTTGTGAAAATAATAGACATTGAATAAAATGAATATTTTAATCAGTATTATATACAAGGAGGGCCAAAAACCTAACTTCCACAGATGGACTCCAAAAATTATGAAATCAATTTTATTAACTAGTTCTTGGAATGTTATATACAATTAAAGGTGAGTTTGGGTGATTTGGAGTTTTTTTTTGCAAGATATGGGTCTGTGAAGTTGAGATTCTTGCTTTTTATTTTGTGTATAAAATGTGCACTGAGTATTATTTTTACACAAACTCAATTTTATATTTTTATTTACAATATTATCTACAACTTTCATGTACAAAATTTCTTTATTTGATGAATAAATAATTATGTACAAAATAGGTGTCAAAAATGCATAAATAAATGAATAAATAAATGAGATATTTATTGTATAATTGGCCCTTATCTCCCCCTACTTTATTCCATGTCGACCAATTCCATGCTGGCCTTGGTCTTGGGGTTAGGGTCATAAAATATTTGCAATATTTTATTCCTTTTTTTCTTTTCTTCTCTTTATTCTATAATTTTGGCATTAAAAACCTTATTTAATGTACAATAAATACAATAAATAATGAATGCTAATATGTACAAATTAATGCTTTTTACATGCATTTGCTGGGGTTTTTAAGGCCAAAATGATAGAATAAAGGTGATGAAATGGAGATTCATCACCCCCTATACTTGCCTTTGCTAGTCCCTAGCAAATACTTATGCAATAAGTACAAAAAGGATAAAGAATAAGAAGAAAAGAAAAAGCAAAAATAAAGAATTAAAAGAGTAATTGAATTGGTCATGATTATTAAACTTATCTGTACAAAATCAAAGTGTGGAGCTCAGATTAGACCTTGGTGTGAAAATGTGTGTGGAACCTAGTTGGGAACCAAATTTAAAACACAACAGCCTTCAAGAGTCACAGAACTTGGTTCAAATCACCTCAACAACCATGTCAGAACCAGCCTACATCATACGCAAACCCTTATGACTATGAAGCTGACTTGTACAGTGTAAGTGATAGTGGCTCTTCCCAACTGAAATGACAAAGAGACTAGCTTCTCCAGAATGACAACCCGATGATTCCCCAATCCAGCCCTCTACCGTCGAGGAGCGGGGTATTCCCTTCTAAGTTCAAGTGGCAACCGGCTCAAGAAGAGGGTAATAAGAGGTATAGAATTTTGGGAGCTCAACCAGTGTAGCTAAGTCTCCCGCTGCAAGCTTCATGAGATGTAACATGGACACCATAAGCTTTTGCTTTATTGAACTATATACACTCCGGTGGGGTTATTAAATTTTCTATCCGACCCACCACTTTTTTGGAGTTCTTTTTGCATTTTTTTTCAAATGTATATGTACAACATATCTACATGGTGCAGCATATATACAAGAAATTTTCCTCTTGAGCCAGTAGACTATCCCTCTTTGGAAGCTTTATTGCAACCCACACTCTCCCGTCATTCGACTTCATTGAAACTGGACCAGGTTGGGGTGCACTTCCCTCCCTAGATGAGGATGAATGTTTCCACCCGTGTGCGTCTCAGATTGGCAAATCCATCCCCCTCACCACTCCAATTGAGTTGAGCTAAGTGAAAGGTGCAAGTGTCCAAGTTAGGTCACGGCCGACAAGAGTCATGCGTGTGTTTCGAAAAGTTCTAGTTAGTCCACTGAGGTGACTTGAACCCAGCCCTGCTTTCTCAAAGAATTAAGTCTGAATAGACCTGAAGTACCTTAAACCTAGTTCCCATAAGGTTCCAGTGCAGTTAGGTGCAGTAAGGTCCAACCAAGCTCCAATCTTCGACTTTATTGGACTAGTTCAATCATCATGCTCAATAAAAGAATATGAATGCTATGCAAATGCTATTTGCAAATATGCAAAGAATAATGCAATTTTTGAAAGAATTTGAAAACAAAGAGAGAAATTTTTTTTTACACAAAGAATTTTTGTAAACAAAAGAGTTTTGGTATCCAAAGAATAAAATATATACAACTATTTACACGGGCGTGCCGCTTTGTTTTTAGAAGACTTTACAGTTTTAACAAAGTAATTTCTTTAGGTGTATATACAATTGATAAGGAATTTAATGTATGTTATTTAGGATTTATTTTATTTTATTTTATTTTATTTATTATGGTGCTTGTATTCCTTAAATTTATTTAAAAATCATTTTGAAAACTATAGTACAAAATATTTTTTGCAAATATTTACAAACATTTGAAATACATTTTGCAAAGATTTTCAAACAATATATATACATTTTCACAATATTTTTACAAAAATGTTTTCAAAACCATTTGCAAATAGGTTTTCAAATTCTTTATTTCACACAAAGAAAAGAATTTTTGCAATCCAAATATTTTTACAAAGGTTGAAAATATTTCACAAAAAGTTTTCCAAACAGTTCACACCATTTTTCAAATCATTTTGCAAAAATATTTTTACCCTGATTTATTAATCAGTATGTACAAAAAGAATCTGAGGAATAAGAAGCCTTATTAATTAATGAATTATATACGAAAGTACGAGTTATGGATGAAGTATATACATAGTATATACGACCCCCCTATACTTAGCATGAGCTATGTCCTCATAGATCGGAAAAGGGAAAGATAAGACATAACTCGTACTGAGTATAGAAAAGTCTATACTATAACGACTAAAAGAATAATAAATGAAAGAATAACGAGATAAATGAATAAGAAAATGACCGTCCCCCCCTATACTTAGGATCAAATAATCCTAAGTATAGCAAACTCTACACAAGGTAGGGAGGGCCATGGGTGGGAATAAAGAGTTCAAAGAATTAACAAATCAGGGGTGCAACCCTCCTATACTTAGGACAAAGTACGTCCTAAGTACAGAAGACTGACACCAAGGGGCGGCACCTTTTATTTAGATACAGAAGATAGAAAAGGAAAAGAAGAAAAGAAGAAAAGAGAGAGATATACAGATAGACGAAAAGATCATGGAGAATATACGCATCACTCCCCCTATACTTAGGGTGAGATATCCCTAAGTATATGCAACAACAGGAGTGACAAAACTGAACAATGAAAGAACAACGCGACGTGTGCCCCCCTATACTTAGGACAAAGTATGTCCTAAGTATAGACACAAAGGTATGGCGATAGATCTAGGGCACACATAATATGCGGGAGAACAGAATATACAACACATATATACAAGTGATGAAGAACTAGGAAGTACAGGACGGTATCTGAGAAGTGAATACCGTACTCTCGTCGTCGTCTCCCTGTGAGAACGAAGACGCAGTCAGAAGGTGAAAGGACATCTGGATATACAGTCAGGTGGGTGTCAGCTACTGCAGTAAAAATGGATCGAAAGTAAGGATATCGGTAGCATGAAGTAGAAAATCGGCACATAGGGTCAGCATGAGGAAACAGAGCCGATATCGTAAGACCGGGAGGAAGAGAGAACAGTACAGCTTCCTCCGGTCAATCAGAGTCTCGAGAAGATACGGAAGATAGAGAATAGGAAACATCTCGGCATTCGGTGGTCATGAGGTCGGAAGATCGTAGGAGACATACACCTAATGCCGCAAGACATGGCTCAACCTTGCGAGGGTCGTCAAGGTGAGCAGCTCCAAGGAGCAAGGAATCAGACTAATCAAAAGACTTGGTCCCGAGATCCGCAAATCGGATACACAATCAGAGAGGGGACCAAGTACACAGCTCAGAAGACTCAGCTTCGTGCTCCAACAGATAGGAGACACCAGAAGTGAAACCGAGTACCTAGAAAGTGATGTACCCTCTCGTAGCTAACCCTCGGAGAGTAGTACATGCTAATCGTCGAATAATCAGAAGAAGACTCGGCCCTGCGAGGGTCGTCACGGCGAGCGGACGCAAAGGCGTCAATGATCCATCAGACGGATCATCAGGTATGGTCTTGGTAGGCGACATATCGGCTACCAGCAGAAGAGACCAGAAAGTCTAAAGAATGTGGCAGCGTCCCGCAGATAACCCTCGGGGAACGTGCTGCCAGCTAGACATGAAAATAGTAAATATCAAAAGCTCGACCTTGCGAGGACCGTCAAGGCGAGAAGACTCAAAGGAGTGTAATCAGATGGGTGATGTGTCCGCAAAAGCCGCGATAAGAAGTCGTTTTTAATCGTCGATCGTGAAAATAAATATGTCGTTCGTTGTAGGCGGCTTTCGGAAACAGTCAAGAAAATAACCACAAATTTTATTCAATCTTAATCAAATGGTTTTTATGTTTATTTTACTTGAGCAAGTCCCAAGGTCGATCACAAGGAGGCAAAGGAACAACCTAGATTAATGTCTATCCAAGTTTTAGTTCGGTTTTCAAGGCGGTCTTTTTTTTGGAATTTTTCAATGCAATATGAGATGCAAAATGCAAGTTCGGCCTATTTTAGGGACTAAAATGTAAATTTCACTCAAACAATGTCCGAAAAATACGAAACTTGGCCACAATGTAAATTATGATGAAATGAGTGCATTGTAATTTTTCGGAATTTTTGGATGCAATATAAATTTTTTATGAATTTTTAATGCAAACAAAATGATTTCCAATATTTAATTATAATAAATATTAAACCTACTTATTTTTAAGAAATAAAATTATCTAAAATCTATCACTAGGTGATGGATCTCAGAAAAATCCTAAATCTCGAAAATGTGGGGTTTAATACCTATTAAAAATTAAATACTAAAATATGCAAAATGATTTTTACAGAGCAAAGTATGCATGCGAATGCAAAGATTTTTGGGCACAATGTCAAGCAACTTAATCTCTACAATATGTGATTTTTGGGGAATTTTTAAAGCAACGGTTAATTAACTATGAATTTCCGAGCATAGATTGGGCAAAATATTTCAATTTCCACAAAACACTTATTTATTAATCAACCGTAATTCACAAAAATATCCACAGCATGTCAAAAATGTAGAGGATTAAGAGATGAACAAAATGCTATTTTTAAATAAATAAAATGATGCAATGTAGAGGTCTATAATGGATGACAAAGACAGGGGTACAGATGCAAACTGAATAAATAAAAATAATGCAAGGGGGGACCTAAAATCAATTACCAGAAGTAAGGGGGTGAATCTGCAATTCTTCCAGTGGGGCACGTGCGCAGCACGTGCCCTCTAGAAGGTGGACTGGCGCGTAAATCGAAGGAGCTCCGGGGGGGGGCCTTTGTAATTTACCCCCAGGTCACGTGCGCAGCACGTGACCTGGCTGACGTCAGTGTTCCCTCCGCACGTGCGCCTCACGTGGGAGGGCCTCGGGCTCGGAGCCCGGCCGGCGAGGAGGCGATGGCGAAGCAGGTGGCGAGGCGGTTGGCGGAGCAGGTGGGTGGTGCTCGATCGGCGAAGGCGTAGAAGCTCGCTGGAGATGGTGGCGCGAAGCTCCGGGTGCCGCGGAGGAGTCGATCGGGCTGACGTAGAAGGCGGAGGAGCGAAGTTGGCGGTTGAGCTGGAGTCGTAGACGATGAAGCTGCTGGAGATGAGCGTGTCGAAGAAGGTAGAGGCGGTCGTTGGCTCGTTGTCGATGAAGCGGTAGCGTCGGCGTAGCGGGAGGAGATGGAGTGCGAAGTCGGCGGAGCGGCCCGGTGAACGTGGGCGAGGGCCGCTCCAGGCGGAGAATGGAAGAGTGGCGGAGAGATAGAGAGCGCGGTGAGATAGAGAGCGAGGGAAGGAGATAGAGAGAGCACGAGAGAGAGAAAGAGGGGTAACCTGGAAAAGGAGGCTCGACGGCGAGTGATGGCCGGAGCGGAGCAGCGCTCGAGGGCTTGCTGCGGCGAGGAGCGGCGAGCTGCTCGGATCACGCTGGCGAGGATGTTGTCACGAGCACCTGGAGAACGGCGGATAAGGGAGCCTGATGAGGCGAGGTCCCTTAAATAGAGAGAGAGACCGAGCGGGAGATCCGGCGATGGTTGCGAGATAAGGGAGAGAGGCGTCGGCCGAGATTGGGGGCGGCAGTTTGGCCGTAGCGCGGCGATGGGGAGCAGTTGCGAAGATGCGGCGGCAGTTTCGGAAGGGGCGAGGGAGGTGGGAGATGCGTGCGGGCCGTCCGATCGGCCGAGATCGGACGGCCAACGAGGCGCCACGTGGCGGGGGAGGGCGTGAAAGAGGCGTGGCACGTGCAGTGCGCGTGCGGAGTGGCACGTGCGCTGCACGTGCGTGGTAATTAATTTTTTTTATATATAAAAACGGAGAAAAGAAAAGGCCAAAAACCACTGACACGTGGCAGCCTCTGGGGCTGCCACGTGTCAGCACCAGAAAAATCCCGCAAATAAATCCTTTGTAAAATCAATAAAAAATAGCAAATGACCTCGGATCGAAAAAGTTCCTTCACAAAAAATGTTCGTCTCGACGACATCTACAACTTTCATGAAGACATCAAAGCCAAATTCGGTCAAATGTTAAAAGTGAATTTTTGGGGTATCCCATGTACATAGAACACCTTGATTTTTGGGTTTTCTAATTTTTTTGTCATTTTTTAAACAAGATAAAAATCCAGAAAAATAGGGAAAACTCAAAGAGAAATAAAAGACATATTAATCTAATTTTTTTTTGGATTTTTATTAATAAAGAAAATATATATACATAAAATACAGGTCAAAAAGCCGCGAAAATACAATGTACAAAAGAGGCCCAAAACCCAACTTTCACATACGAGCTCCGATTCACTTGAACTTGGTCTTGTTTTGAAGGTAATTGAATGTGTATTAGTTCAAAAGTGAGTAGGATCAAATCGGACGCTGGATGGGGAAGATATGTGGCTTTTAGTCCGAAAATCCTGAAACTAGGGTTTGGGTTTTTGGTCCACTTATTTGAGTTAGTGATTTTTTTGTATTTTTTATTTATTCTTATGAGTGATATGTACACAATGGAAGTAGTTTTGGGTTATTCGGAGTTAGCATGAAGGAGTTAAAAATAGGGGAAGTTAGGCTATTTACAGGTCAATTTGGGCTTGGATTTTTGGCTTCTTAAAATATGCAAAATTTAACGCTAAAATGCAATTCTTATGAAATCATGCCTGAATGCTAATTATGCGAAATAAATGCAGAAATGAGTTGATTTTTAGGGACTTAAGCTTAATAAATGATATTTAAAGTGATGAATCCGAGATTCATCAATGGGTCCCATTTTCCGCAGATCGGATAGGCAACTCAAGATGGGACCAATAATCAAGTATATCAGACGACTCGATTTCGTGCTCCGCAGATCGGAGACGCAGTCAGCAGTGGAAACCGAGCGTAAAGAGAGTGTCGCAGTCTCCCGCAGATAGTCCTCGAGAGTACTGCGATCTAGGCAAGGAATAGTCAGAATGTGTCTCTACCTTGCGAGGGTCGTCAAGGAGAGAGAAGGGCTCAAAGGAGCCAGGTCCATCAGACGGACCCACAGAAATATAGTCTCGATAGACGGCAGACCATCTACCAGTAGAATAGACCATCATAGCAATAATGTGTCATAGCCTCTCGCAGATAACCCTCGGAGAGCTATGAACTATGCGTGGAATAAGCAGAAGAGTGGAGCTCTTCCTTGCAAGGACCGTCAAGGAGAGCAATCTGACAGTTGGCCTCATGTGCCGACAGATCGGGCACACAGTCACAGAGGTAGGCCAATCGAGCATATCATCTGACGCGGTTTCGGGTCCATCACAATGGCGACGAAAGTCGTGAATGAAACCGTAGTCCCAGAAATTGCCGCATTCTCCCGCAGATAGTCCTTGGGGAGGAATGCGAGCTATAGCAATGACGAGTGCGGGAATGCTGGAATAAAATCTCAGGTCCTCGAAATACGGTGAATCCATCAATCAACAGGAGGGCATAAGATCTTGTGAGGGAAAAAATAATCAGGTCTATCACCAACCTCCCTCAAGTCAATCCAATAAGCTGAGCTGGCACAACATATCATCAGGAATCCTCTAAGTGCCAGGGCAGATCAAAGCGCCAGGAGATCAAGGATGGGTCAATCTGGAAGATGAGAGATCATGAGGGTTGGGGCACTGTCATTATGAAGCATATATGAAGATAGTCCATCCAAAATCGAAATCAAGACGGGACGACACCTCAAAATAGATAGATCAGTCGATACTCATGAAATCATCACCAAATCATCGCTTCATATCACATCCTCAATCCGGTGTGCGAGATCTAAATCCTCAATAAAGAATCACACCTAATGATCATGCATCACAAAAATCCTCAATACGCTCGTATGCATGTATCCAAAATCCACCAAATCAATCTCAGCATCCTCAACATCATTGGCCCGACTGACACAAATAATCTGTAGACCTAATCCTCGATGCGGGCCTCATCAATATGTACAACATTCCCGGGTGAAGGGAGGGATGATACGGGGTACACAAGGAAGATGGATAAGAAGGGTACACAATGGGGTGGAGAAGCTGATTGAGCGTGCGTGCCAATATCGTGGATGGTAGAAGGGTGATACGGAGGGTACGGGGAGGGCGGGCGAGAAGATGGAGACACAGACAAAATTGGGTGTTCCACACAGGGCGGGAACACCGTCAAAATGGTGGTCCGAAGAGCAGGCTCTTCTCGAACCGAAGAAGACGGGGATGATAAAGTGGATACGAAGAAGATGGTGTAGAAGATGTCGGACAAATGGACTTGGCGAAGGAATGATTGGGCTCAAGCGCCAATATCACGACTAATGCAAATGAAGAGGTATATGTATAAGAGAGGTAGAGAGACTCAAAGATGAAAAATGCATGACTCACACGATGGGACCGACTACTCTAATAAAGGATGAGAAACACAACGGACTCCAAGTCACAATCAATACCCAAGGCAAAAACCCCCAATTCACCTACTCGACACAGTGAAGACCGTCAGGTGACGGTCATTTATCTTTTCGGTTTTTAGAGTTAGGTGAGATTCACAAAGTTGTACAAACACTTAGGAGGCTTGATAGGATTTGGGTTCTACTCCTTAGCGTGTACGTGAACACTTAAAACGC
This sequence comes from Ottelia alismoides, assembly GCA_037367405.1. NCBI lineage: Eukaryota > Viridiplantae > Streptophyta > Magnoliopsida > Alismatales > Hydrocharitaceae > Ottelia > Ottelia alismoides. Next base: position 2,892 of record JAZKJV010004291.1, on the reverse strand, counting down.
ATACAATGAGGGGGTCGCTCTCCCCAAGACAAGGAAGTCCATTATTTGTTATTTTAAGTCCAATAGAGTTCGCAGTCCCGTTTTTATTTAAGTTATCACTTTTTTGGGTATTTTCAATGCACGTGCCTATCGGGGTTCCAATTTCCATTAAGCATCCTAAGTGGCAAAAACAGAGGGAGAAGGTCGGAAAAGCCATGCAAGTCGGAAATCGATGATGCATGCTAAGTAAGAAGACTTACAGTGCTTCCCAGCTCTCTCCATGCGGGATGCATAACAGAATTGAAACCTATGCTATATGCAAATGCAAGCCGAAGAAATCGCCCTAGGATAGTAACTGCTATTATCGTGAATCACCACAAGTCGGTCACTTATCCTTAACCTAAGAGTCCGGTCTTGGCTCACCCCTCCTCTTCTCAACACACTCGAGTTCAGGAGTAGCGCTTGATGGGGCTCGCTCACGGCACAAGGGTTAAGAGATAAATGAACTGATTGTTTAAATTTGACTAGATCCAAAACGCGCTATAGGTACATGAAAATATATTTAGGGTGTTTGGACCTAATCTATCGACAAGCAATTCCTAAGCTAGGGCTCATTCACACAAAATAATAAAAATAAAATAAAAAGAAAGAGCGTCAAAACCGTCGAGGCCCCCAAGGGAACAATCCCTTGGAAATGGACCTCGGGAGTCGGAATGTACATGTGAGAGTCTTGTATTATTACAAAATTCTAAGTGTCACTCTCTCACATGAATATACATAATAAAATAATATGCATAAAAATAGAGACTGTCTTCAAAAATTCTCTTTCTCCTCCCTTTGATGCTCTCTCCTGTTGGCTTTGCATAGAAGGGCCAACTCCACCTTGCTTGGGTGCATAGGTCCTCCTAGGAGGTCCTCCTTCGCTTGACGATCCCTCGCATCAAAGACAAAGGAAAGAAATGGTCAGAGCAGTCAATCAAATAATATAAAATAAGAATAAAAACCAAACAAATAACTGAATCACGAACATTAGCAAACAATTGAATAAATGAACAAATAAGCTCACAAAATCATACAAAATCCGTTGCCTCCCCGGCAACGGCGCCATTTGATGACCGGGGAATTGCCAAGGTCGTATCTTTCCACAAGGCGGAGAGACAGTCGCTGAGTTGACCTCCGACGAAATCCCCAGATCGATCAACAATTAACCCACAATAAATATATGCAATGAATATCCAAAAATGTGGAGTTAAAATTTATTATAACTCTACATGCAAATGTGTATAGGTGTAAGTACAGGTAGAGGTCGAACACTGGGAGGCGAAGGGAATGCATGTGTGTTGTGTAATTATTCAATCCTTTGTTCATGTCCATTTATTGTTTTAGTGGGTTTTGGGTTTTATAATTTTTTTTGTTTTTGTTTGTATAATTTTTATTTGGTTTTTATATTTTATATATTTTATATATATTTTTTATTTTCTTTTTATATTTTTAATTATAGAATATATAGATATGTATTAATTATATATAAAGATATATATATATATATATATATAAGAAGAGAGAGAGAGAGAGAGTAGTATAAGGTTATATAGACATATATATACATACTCACTATAATAAGCTTAATATATATTTTTTTTGGTTTTTTGTATTTTTCTAATTTTTATGTTATTTTTTCTGGAATTTTGCTAATTTTTATGTATTTTTTTAACAAACATTAAAATGTCCACAATATAGGACTAATTACATAGCCGAATATAATTTGGGTTTAAAAATATAAAATAAACTCCAAAATTACCCAAATTAATTTTAATACATTAATAATACTATATAGATAATTACAGAAGAGAAAAATATATTTTTTTTGGATTTTTTTAAGGGTTTTTCTATTTTTTTTAGGATTTTGGAGCTTCTTGAAATTTTTATATTTTCTTTTTCTATTTTTTTGGGTTTTTTCAATTTCTGTCCTCAATATATATATATATATAAATATACCATATATAATATTTTTTGAACTTTTCAAAAAACATTTTCTAATTTTTTTGTATTTTCTAATTTAAACAGTGCAAAAAGGGCTTCTTTTTCATTTTTAATAATTAGGAAAAATGGCAAAATTGTGAAATAAAATATGGACGTGCAAGTGCCTCACATGAAACATTAATCCTAATTTTTGTGAATTTTTAGAAGCCACATAGGTATTTAAAATAAATAGATCAAAGACACAACAATAAAACAGCCTGGCAGGAGCATTTTTGCAAATAAAATAATTTCCAGGGGCGTCAGTGGCAAAAATACCAAAAGATAATAACGTGTTCTGCAATTTTAAGGACTAAAATCAATTAAGCAAACCCGCCAGGGCCCCCTTGGAAATTGACCATCACGTGGGACTACACGTGATCCGCACCCACAGGGACCAAAACGCAATTTCTGAAAAGATAGGGTCCTGGTTGCAATTTTTCACAAAAATAATACACTTAAGATTTTATTTAATGGACTAAAGATAAATATACAAAACATACAGGGGGACTTGTGCAATTTTACCACCTCACATGGGATGACACGTGAGGTGACGTGGACTAGACCCAAGTGCAATATGAAAACAAGACAGGGGGTCACATGCAAAATTTCCACATTATTTACAGTGTTATATTTTATTTACAATATTAAACATTAAATATACAAAAAGGTAGGGGCTGGATGTGCAATTTACCCCTAATAGGCGCGTGGCGAACGGCTAAGATTACTTCACTTGACACGCGTTGCACATCCAACGGGCCGATACCGCTTCGCGATCCACGGCTTGGATTAGATCATCCAAGATGATCTGACGGTCTAAGTGCGGGGGATCGGACGGCTGAAATTGAAACTAGGACCTGCTCTTCATCCAACGGTGGAGACGACGGCTGGAAA